>JABEVN020002624.1:0-20905 GCA_013146195.2 Codonopsis lanceolata
TTGTACCAAATAGAACTTTTCGACAATCTACAAATCCTTCTCGATCCTCGTCACATGTTTGGTTGAGCCTAAGTCTACAATCCACACAGAGAGAGTCGCCTAATAAAACATGAGAGCAAACATAACTTTGTATGGAGATAGGATTAAGTGATACCTTCTTGGCTCGGGACAAGTCCGAGCAAAATGACCCAAGGCACCAGCTTGTAGCACTTCGCTTAGCAATATTTTTTGCCTCTACGGCGCTTAGCAATCTTGTCACTTTTGGCCCAAATTCGAGTCTTCTTGCTTTTAGCTTGTCTTCTGCTGTGTGGTTTGCTTGACCCTCAAGGGAAACAAGAGCAAGATCACGAAGTCGCAAAGACTTATCGGCGATTCGCTTCCATGACACTCAAATTTCAAGCTCAACATGGTGAGATACATCCGCAAAGTTCTAATGGAACCGATGAGTCAAGATGCGCCTCAAACCACTCCAAGAATCAGTGCTGAACTAATCACCGCTGAACTTGTCGTTTCATCGATAAGACGTAACCAATTTTAAGATCACTTTAATCATTCGACATCTCAATGAAGTTGTTCAAGAATGTTTCTTCTCGTCAATCTTATAGCTTTCTAAACTTGTAGGTCAAAGTCCTTAACTTTGTAGCGTATATCCCATAAATGCGCTTAATTTGTCCCACATATGTTTAGCGTCAGCAGTCTTCAAACTCGCCAATCGATCATTATGCATGCTACTCAAAGATGTAAGTGCCTGCACATCGATCTTTTTCAAGTCAAGGAATTCAGCATTTTCCTCATATGGGCATGGTCAAATTACCCATCTCTCGGTTCTACTCATCAAGCATCAAGGTTGTCCAACCTCTTGCTCATTTAGCAAGTACGTGATTTTTCTTGCCAAACACCATAGTTTGAGCCTATCTAATTTCACCCTTATTAAGGTCAATGATTACATTCTCGAGAAGCCATTTCACTACAATTTGTTGCAAAAATAAGTATATATATATATATATATATATATAGTTTTGATTCACTTTTGTTTCAAAAATCAATTACTAAATATAATCACATCATACACGTAAGGAGGGAAAATCCGCGAGGCTCGTAATCACAACCAAAGCATGCACAACATGAAAATATTCATAAATTGATAATTTAAACAAAAGAAATATGATAGAACGTATCCATCAAGTACATATCATGCACATAAATATTTTCACAACTGAAAATAAATTTATTGGGTCTCAGATAGTCCCAATCGCAATTTTAGAGCCCAAAACGACAATTAAATAAGCTAAAAATGACTTAAAAAATAGCTTAAAATTCACAAAGAATTTTAAAAATTCCGAATCAGCCCCAAACAGCCCTAAACAGAATAACAAACAACCCTTGGAAATTATTTTTGTAATTTTAAAAATCGAAAACGAAAACGGAGTTTTTACACACCGAAAAATCAAAACAAATATTTCTGGTGATTGATCAAAGCAGAGACCATTGGACTCGGACGGCCAAAAGCAGCGAGGACACGTCCGTTTGCCGTCGAACTCAGAGAATCGCCCGCCGCCTTGCGCCACCCGCAACGCGTGTGGGCTTCGATGAATGCCCCGGATGGCCGGCGCCGACTAGGACTAGGGTCGGCGTGTTGGCGAGGTGGCACGGCGATAGCGTCACCGCCGCGTCAACACGTAGGATTTTTTACGGAAGTGGGCCCCACGATAACGTGTCGGTGGCGTGGCAGCCACGTCATCGATCCAACGATTGACCGTTGACCGCCCGGCGGATGCGATCGGCCGAGGCTCGATGCGTCTCCGCAGCGCCTTGCCGGAGTTTGACGTCCACACGCCACCTTCCGGTGGTCTGATGACTGCGCGGCCGGTGCCGTTGGACTCGACTCATCAAGTACTTCCCATTGGTGTACTTTTTACCTCGAAAGGAGTGCCCAAAATGACACGTGTATCGAGGCCGAGAGTGGGGGTCGTTTTAGGTCGAATTTTTAACCCTAAAAATTGATTCGCGAAGGGCTAACTTCGCGAGGCCATAAAACATTCATTTTAAGTCCAAATTAAGCATATAATATGTCATTGGAAAGCCCTCACGGAGTACTACAAGTACAGTCCATAAAATCACGATTTTACATAACATAAATAGGTCAAATCAGCACGCAAAGTTTCTGAAAAAGTTGTTTTCAACAAAACTTGGGTTTGCGATATTTTGAAAAATACCCAACGGAATTCAACGAGAATTTAGTATGTTGTTCGCCTCGTCGTAGGGAACTCAGACATATAAATTTTTCTCGAAAATTTCAAAGTTTTACACATAAAATAATAAAACCCATTTGTTTCGTTATCGGGTAAAACTTTTAAACAAACCCAAAAACAAGAGCATGCGATTCATGGCATAACAATACGAGAAATCAAGTAATATGGCTCTGATACCAATGACGGATATATCATATATATATCAAACAAGTTCGCTAACTAAACAGTAACTAAGGATTACCTTTATGTGAACTAGAGCCTTGTGCGCAGTGGAAGAATTACGCTTGAGCTACGATCTTCGTATGCCAATTATCCACAGACCTGCAAGTCTCTCTCGTCGGATTGATATCACGGAGCACGGATATCAATACTGGTTCACACCGCAAATCCAAGCCTCTTGATGGTTAGGCTAAAGAGAGTATTTTGGTGAGATAGATTTTTTTGGTGAGAGAGAGGAGGCGCCCACTTTGCTATTAGGTGTGCAATACACAATTAGGGTTTTATCCCCTTTGTTGCCCTATTTATATTATTACAAGAAACCTATTTCTTGTAAGTTAAGTCAATCCTAAACCCACTTGGATTAGGATACTAATTAACCAATAAATAATATAAATATAATTTCCATGTGGGCGGGACTAAATAATCGGGCCGCAAGCCCAATTACCAACATAGATAAATTTCCGAACTGGTTTAATCATTTAATATTCTCAAAAGATAATTTTTTCGGGTGATTTTTATTTTATACTAGTTCGAATTTGTCAATGATTTTTTTACATCTCAAATTTTGGGTATTTCTTGGTTTACTTGATTATTTTAGTATAATATTTCAATATTTGATAGGTTCATGTTGTGAACTAATTCATTTTTATTAATCATCATTTACAATGTGTTGCTTCATTTCCGTTTGACACAACCGATAATTGAAAAACTTAGCAAATTTGGATAATTGATGGTGGAAGTTTCAAGGAGTTTTTGAATTATTTATTTAAAGAATTCATTAATTGTTTCTTGTTAATAAGAGTTTATATTTTGGGAAACAAAGTTTTGACATGATTTTTTCTTCTATAGACTACTCTGCTTTTATGAACACATCTCTCTCTCCCCCCCCCCCCCTATCTTTCTCTACTTTTTCATATATGAAAATATTCTACTCTTTCAGATCTGAAACTTTGAATAAAGATTCGTATATTTTTATATCTAAGATAGGGGAGATAGAGATTGTGGTCGGAATTTTGGATTCCAAAAAGGACTTGCATGTACAGTGGTGGAGATGAGGTAGACAGTGGTGGTGCCAGAGATTACTCGATGGTTGATGTAAGTCAATGAAGTTACATGGTCATGGAGGCAATCGCATTTAGTGAGACTGACGGTAAGGAGGATGATGGTGAAGGTTGGTGCGTACGGTGGTGGTGGTGCTTGTTGTTGTCATGTTCTTTCTCTTTTTTTTTTCTTCTTTTGTGAATTTATTTTTCTTTATTTCTTTTTTCAGTTGAAACTCCATTAAAAAACAAGCATATCGTTTAATTCAGCGCATAAAATAAGAAAAATTATTATTATAATAATAGAGAAAGTGAAGATAAAATAATAAAAGTAACTTTAAAAAAAATAGTGTCTATAAATAATCTTCATGTTTTTTTCTTTTTCGGTCGTTTCCAAAAAATCTTAATGTTTATAATTTTTTTCTTTCTAGATACGCTCTTTTTTACCATTTTATTCTTATTTTTCCTTTCTACTTTAAGTATGGGTCATATGCAATTATGCAAATGAGTTATAATAAAACTTACATATTATATTAATATTTATAAGGCAAAAACTTGTGTAAGACCATCTTAAGGATTGAAACCCCAAATATGATAAAAGTGAGTTGGAGCGGGTAACTCATCGAATAAAATCATGGGCTACCCAACAAAAAATGGGTTAGAATGAGAGAAAAAATGGGCTGAAAATCGAGTGGAAGGTCTAAAATTCGCGTGTCAACCTAGATCCATAAAAAAAAGCGGTGCGTCGAAGGTGGAGCATTGGCCACGTGGCATGCTAGCTAGGAACGCATCACTGCATTAATTAAGTTGGCTGTGAATTTCTCCAGTGCCCTCCATCTTCCACATCGTGCTCTGGGCCCTCCATCTTTCGAAACTTGTTTACTGAAGTCCTAAGTTTCCAAACTTTGCATTTCAGTCCTAACTCAACTTAAATTTTTGATTGAAGGCAAAAGTGACCCATTTAAATGCAAAAATAACACACTTTCATACATAATGAGGAACTAAGCTTGACACATTTAAAGGTCAAATTATCACACTTTCATACATAATGACTCACTCATTGAGAAACTAAAAGTGACGAATTTAAAGACAAAATTAAAGTTACATATTTTCATACATTATGACTTACACAATGAGAGACTAAAAGTGACACATTTAAAGACAAAAGAAACACATTTAAAGGAAAAAATGACACACTTTCATACATAATGACGTACACATTGAGCGACTAAAAATGACACATTTAAAGGCAAAAGAGATAACATTCAAGGTCAAAAAGTTGACGATTTTCAATTATAAAATCAGAGGGATGGCATTGTAAGTTTCAAAAGTTGAGGGGTGGCGCTATAGTTTTCGCATCATTACCAATTTAACATGGATAGTTTTGTCTTACGGATTAAGATCCGTAAAACCCTTTTTCAGGAGACCTACTCTATTTATAATTGGTCAATTTATTTTTTTCTTAATATATGCACCCAGTTAAAAAGAAAAAATATTTAGGAAATCAGAAAGCATAAAGTAGACATTTTTAGGAATAGACCAAAAAGAAAAGATAAACATTTTTTCTGGAACAAGTGATGAGAATCCAAGATCTCCTAGGAAGGTTTTGGGATGAATGACTCCGCGACCCAACGCCCTCGAGATAACGCGAACCGTAGAATTATGAATGACATCACAATTGAAATTATTCTTCAACTGATAAGTCGAATTCAATTATAAACAACGAATCCACGACATTTATAATCAGGGCTGGCCCTGTAAAATTAGGGGCCTAAGGCAGATCATCTCGAACGGGGCCTTCCTATGTAGCAAAAAAAATCTATTTTTTGAATAACTAAAAAACAATCAAACAAACATAAAATATAATTGAAAAAACACTTCATTGCAAAAGTTATGGGCTTAACACAAATCATATTCCAAAGTACTACTTAAATGACGCTCTTCTAGCACATTTAGAAGCAAAATCAGTAATCAAAGAAGAATAATCAATTTTTTCAGTCACGTTCTTCTCAATAGTTATCATAGCTAGCCCATTCAAGCGTTCTTGAGACATTGTGCTCCGAAGATAATTCTTTATTAGCTTCAACTTCGAAAAACTTCTTTCCCCAGATGCAACTGTAACCGGAATAGTCAACAGGATTCGGTAAGCAATTTCTGTGTTCGGAAAACAACCATTATTTCGTTTCAAATAACTCAATATTTGGATAGGGCCTCCTATTTCTGATGGCAAAATATGTTTAACAAGTAGCAATTCCATAAACAAATCATCTTCATCCACATCAACTTGCTCATTATGTGTCAAAATATTTGAAAGATTTTTGCAAGAACTTCTCAAACTTGTATCATCTGTGCACTTCTTCAAATCAAACAAGAAGCCAAATTTTTTTTCGTACTCACGGAATTGCTTGAATCTTTCATCAAGTGAGGTGAGAGCCTTGTCAACAATAAACAAGAAGAACTCTAATATGAAACTCTCTTGTGGAAAAAAATAGCCTCTTCACTCGAAGCCTCATCAAAATGTCTTTTTCTATGAACCTTCCTTCTTTCACGAAAAACCGGCTCAACATCCATTTCTAGGGCAAGTTCTTGGGCTTTTATTAAGGCATCCTCGAAACCATGCTCTTTGTATTCACGAAAGCGAGTAATAAGGCCCTTCAATTGGTCTACTGCTATATCGATATGCATGTCTTCACTTTGAAAAGTCTTACTCACAATATTGATAGCATAGAGAACTTCGTACCAAATCATTGTGCTAACCAAGAACTCAAATCCCAACTTCATGTACGGCTAATGATTCTCCATCACTAGATGTTTTGGGATCTTCACTAGAACTTGCTAAATCAAACAAAGCATCCCTAATTTTCGAGGCATTAAATTTGATTGGTTTAACACTTTCAATATGGCTCTCCCAACGAGTTTGAGACAATGGTTTAAGTGTAAGGCCATTCACATGCCTCCTCAATATGTCCCACCGTTTTGTTGAAGATGAAAAAAGTCTATAAAGACGTTGAACCACGCCAAAATAACTTCTAGCCTTAGGAGATGAGTTAGCCATGTCACACAATGCAAGATTCAAACTATGACAACCACAAGGTGTGTAAAATGCTCTAGGATTTATGCTAACCAATCTACTTTGTACACCTTTGCGATGTCATTTCATATTAGAACCATTATCATAACCCTGCCCTCGGATGTCTTCAATGTTCAATCCTAAAAGAGATAAAGCATTTTCAAGTTCTGAAAAGAGCCTCATTCCTGTTGTATCATCAACTTTTATAAATTCCAAGAAATACTCTGCAACTTTAACGGGAGAATCAGTGTCATTCACACAACGAATGAGAAAAGACATTTGTTCTTCATGACTTACATCGAGTGTACAATCAAGTATAACTGAGAAGTATTTTGCCTTCTTTATCTTTTCAATGATAGAACTTTTCACCTCATTAGCGAACAACTGAATCAGTTCGTTTTGAATTTTGTGGCTAAGGTAGTGATATTGAATTTCCTTGCTTTGAAAACGACATATGTGTTCTTGCATTATAGGATCGAACTCTGCAATCATTTCAATCATACTTAAGAAATTTCCATTGCCTTCCTCATAAACCTTCTCCATATTTCCCCTAAAGGTCAAATTGTTTTTTTGCAAGACTTTTAACAACAACCATCACTCATATGAAAACTTGCCTATGGTGTTCTTTTTCTCTCATAATTTGTTCTTGCACACTTTTATCAATTGTCTGATTATGCTTTAGTCTTATCTCCAAATCAATCCATTTTTGCATGCAAACTATGTGCTCATTGTTTGATTCATGTTGTTTGAGCATGTAAGGCTAAAATAGGTCATGCCTATTTTTACTTCTTGTTTCCCTTTTCATGGTAAAATTCTTTTTTGACAAGTTTTGGTAATTTTGGAATTTACATCTTCAATTAGATTTTTTGGTATTATATTTGGAACCAAAATCTTTAATTAAATTGTGGTGCATTATATTTGGAAACAAGATCTTTTTATGAATTCTTTGTCAACCGGGTTTCTAGTAACCTTCATCTTATGATAATAAAATCTATGGTTCTGGTAAGTAGTTTATAATTCCTTTTCTCTAATCCTAGTCCGTGTAGAATCCGGATTGTCCTTTGTGTGCAGGTTATCTCATCGCTATATATTGAGGAGCTGGGACACGGCAAAAGTGTAGAGTTTAAGATAGGAAAATCAGAGCTAAAAGCTGTGAGCAGAATCTTTAAAGTTCAGAAGCAGTTCATCCTTCCAGTTGCAAAGCTGTTTGGTTGTAGCTTCTGATGTTATAACATCGGCAGCTTCATTGAATTGTGGAATTATGTTTTTATCTTCTTGTTCAGTTTTAGGAAGTTGTTTTGTTTCTTCCCACGTTTGGTATACCTTGTTTTCTGTGGGGTTTTTGCTCTCCAAGACGTGTTGTCTTGTGAGAGTGTTTTTGTTAGTGATTTCACAATAGTTTTTGTAAAACGCTTAATCTTTTTAATGAAATCTTTGTGGCCTTGAGGCTAGGTCTACATGCATAGGCTTGTAGATTGTTTTGGTAATCTTTTGCACTTTGTCCATTTTCTGATTATTTGTCTTCCGCTATGTTTGTTTATATTCAACCATTGTGACTTCCATTGCAGCTACATCGACAGCTACATTGGAAATTGCATTGGTTTCTCTTGAGAATCCTTGCTGTTGTGTTCTTTTAGAGCCGGATTCCAACATTGTGCCAATCTCTAAATCCGGTACTAGTCAATCGAGAATCTTTTTCTTTGTCGTTAAAAAGCTTACAACAAAAGCAAAACACTTTATCAGAGGATCTTGAATAGACAAGCCATTTTCTGTCTTGTTTATCTCCATTAGGCAAGCGACGAGTATAATGCACATTTGAAAAATGTCGCTTTCTATCTGAACCATCCCTCGGATATTCAAATTCTTCCATTTGAACTCTTATTAGTCCTTTCTCCACCAACAAACCTATGAGCTTATGATCAATTGACTTCCAATTATTTGGATCATAAATGTCTAATTCTGAAGGTTCTTGATGGTCTTCTTGAGCCTGAGGAATGTCACTATTGGCCCTTTCTTCTTCCCCGTGTTCACTATTGGCCCTATCTCCTTCCCCATGGTCACTATCAACGAGATCATTAGGATTCACATCTATTGCTTCTTCGCGCACCGAATATTCAAGAGAAATTGTTTCAGTTTCACCCAACTTACTAGAGGTGAAATACTTGTTAAGAGAACCACTTAACGCTTGTGTTAATAATTGTTCATGTTTTTGCTTCTTCTTCCTTTTGTCATTTCCACAAAGATACTTCCGTGACGACATTTTGTCTACCTACAATAATTGAGATCAAAGCTTACGAACAACAAACAAAAATGCTCAAAATTTTCTCAATATCTCTATTTTAGAATTATAGTATGTGTTCAAATAATAAATGTTTAATTAAAATATCACAAATTACCAACAACTCACTCATTCACATATTTAATAACTTAAATCATTAAATGCCCAAAAATTGGGGCAAATGATTCACATACTTAAATGTTAATAAGTTGGGTAAATTAATAAATTGGGCAAATGGAAGAAATTTTAATTTATACTCATAGAGACATAGTCACATAGACACAGTTTCCAAATTCCAAGCAAATAAGCAAATCAATTTCAAATTATTCTTTTATATAAATTTTCAGTTTGACATTTTCTTGTAATCTTGTTTCCAAATAATTCCAAGCATTGAAAATTGAAATTGAAGGCTTAAAGCATTTTTGATTAATTTGATTTATTATTAATTGAGATTTGAGAATTCAGACTATTCACTTTTCAGTTTGTCCTATTCATGTTCCTGCATGTGCTGATATTCACCTAACAGATAAATTGCTTTAGCCATGGAAGTTTTTTGGGCTTGCAACTACAAAAGATAAATTATAGTTTCTTGTTACTAGGTTGTCGATCTACTCATTAACTCATTTGGATGGTGGAATTTAGTTTTAACTAAATTATAGACAATATAAACATGAGTTCAGTTCACCATCGGGCCTCGGTACAATGCTCATTTTTTCTTTTGCCTTTTGGTTCTGTATATACATTGATTGAGTTTATGCTTTAGGTTATTAATTATTCATAGGAATCATAGCTCTGTTTCCATTCCTGATTTGCAGATACTCTACATATCTTTGGATCACCGATCACTCATCAGTCATCACTGATCACTTCCCACTCTCAGTTTCTTTTATCAAACTTTGTTGTTTGCTCAATTGCTCAGATAGTTAATAACTTAATGTAGCCTGTTGGCATGAAGACTAAAGCATCAATGATCAATCAAGCCCAAGGATTCAACTTCAAGCATGAAGATAAGAAGATTGAAGTATTCATAATTCATTCATTCAGAAATCAGAAAGAATTTCAGATTATGTTTCAATCAATGTTCAAAGAAATTTCAAATTGTGAAAGTGAAAAAACTAGAAAACTTACCGTGAGTCCGTCTGTCCATGAGTGACAGTTAATCGGCAATTTAGTTTTACTGTTTCAGGCCGGGCGATCAGGATTCAGGACTCAGGCGACTTAACCACTTAGGCAATGCATTCGTGTTCTTTCGGAGAGGGAGAGGAAAGGAGTTACAGAGTTAGCCGCAGCCGCTGTCGCTTTGGGGGGTTTAGAATAAGGCTTTTTTTTTTTTTTTTTGTAATAATAGGCAGATTTTTTGGGAGATTATGGGGCCTAAAAAAAAGGGGATTTTTTGGGGGCCCTAGGCCATGGCCTCATTAGGCTTGTGGTTAGGTCGGCCCTATTTATAATCTAAGCTTCCAATCCAGGACAGTCAAATAAGAACACAATTTTCTATTCAGAAAATCAACTCAATTTTCATTCATCAAAATTAACTCCCCAAAACAATGTTTAAGAATGCATTTATACATGCTTACAAAAATAAACCACAATTCTTGTAGAAAAAAAAAACTAATTAAAAGGAAACTTTTAAACCCCAAACTTTAGGAAAAAGAAACCTAGGAAACTAATACCCTAAAAACATCCCAGAAAATAGTAACTATAAACAAGCTAAAAACACGTTCGCCCGAATGCGATCGCTTTTCTCGGATAAAGCGAGTGCATCCCTACAGATTATGCGCCCAATTTGTTGAATAACTTCCAGCTTTTGTCACTTCAGTCCCCCAAACTTTTAGAGCTATTATTTTAAACCTCTAAAACATTCCCCAACCTTCCGAACTTGACACATAGACCCCCGAACTTATGAGAACACTTTTAAGGTTTGTAAGGATCGTATCAACGAAAGAGTATAAACTAAATTTGGATGTCATGTTATCGATGAGGACGACATTGATATCAAAATTTTACTCCCTTCATTCATAAATAATCTTCATAATTGACTAGGCACTCATAAAAAAACATAATTGACTCTATTATAAATATGTATATAATATATAGTTTCTTTTAAACTCTTGTACATATGACCATAATTAAATGTGAAAACTACTTTTTATACCAACGTACTATTTGAGGGAGACCAAAATAACCTCGTTCTTTCAATATTATAAATGTTGTCAATGTAGTCAATTCAAGGGGAAAATATTAGAAGTGTACAAATAATTTAGATAAAATGTCACCAATTTCATTAAGTCTCTGTCCAACTTCATTAACGAAGCAATGATGTGTACCTTTGAAGGTTTCTTTAATAAAATTTCAAAGTAAAGGGTATCTCTATGTAATTAGAACATTAACAACCAAAACTTCCAAAACTTCATAGAGCCAACATGCATTGTTTCAATCTAGGTATTCCATTCAATGGTCTTCGCATAACTCTTATTGGCCATTTCTGACATCTGAAACGCTTCTTCCTGCTCCTCCGATGCTTTCTCCACCTCTCACTACCGCCTCACCACCGCCGAGGACGCCGACCTTCCTCCCTCTTGTTAGATTTGGGTTTTGATTCAATCTGGGTTTCAATTCAATTTTAGATCGAGGTTTTTATTCAATTTTAGATGTAGAATTTTAGATGTGGATTTTTTATTTGATTTTAGATCTGAATTTTGAAAGAGAGATTCCTATCAAGTCGATCGATTTCTTCTTAAGGAAGTTGACGAACGGGAAGTCGCCCGAGCTAATTCAGATTGGCCACACAAGAACAATGATTCCTCAAAAACCCAGTTCTTAATTTCCAGGCACATTTCTTGGTTTAATTAATTATTTGGTCCTTCGACTTGTTCTGATTTTTTTGTTAATAATTGGTCCTAACATTTTTTTAAAAATTAGTTTGGTCCTACATGTTATGTTTTGTTGTTAGATTCCCCTCTTTTCCTGTTAACATTTAAATTTCTATCATATATTAACATTTTGTTGTTAGATAGAAATTTAAACGTTAATGGAGAAAGGGGCGAATCTAACAACAAAACGAAACATATAGGACCAAACTAATTTTTGTTAAAATGTTAAGACCAAACAAAAAATTTGGAGCAAGTCGAAGGACCAAATAATTAATTAAACCACATTTCTTCTCATGACTTCTTATGGCTCATAATGGTAAATTTTCATGAATTTCCCCATTCAAGCTTCAGATCATTATTGTTCTTGAATTAATAATAGATTTTTCCTCAAAAGGGGCAGTGTCGAAAGATTTTGATTCGCTCCCCATCTAGTGAAGAATTATTTTTCTCAATGTATTCCAGAGTGAAATAACAAAAATTATGGTCTCAAAACCTATTGTGAATAATTTCTTTTGAATAACTCACAATAAAAAAGAGTGATTTCCCATCTATGCCTGGCTCCATTTTTGTGGATTCCTTCATCTGGCAGCAAGCATTTAGCCCGATACGCCTCCACCTAAGCTTGAATCCTTCGCTCCATCCCAAATAGTCTGATTCTTTCATTCGCTAACTGGTTTTGTTCTGGCAAATAAATTAATATTTTCAGTAACTAGTGGGGTTTGTGAATCAAATGCCAAACACAAGTACTACTGAACTTACAGAGTGGTAGGTCAGTGGGTTTTATGAGTTAGTCTCGAAACTTGATATGTGTTCTTGTTCGTGTGTGTGTGAGGGGGGGGGGGGGAGTGGAGAAACCAATTTGCAGCGTTCGATTTGTTGAGGAAGAAGATACAAAATTACAATTTCTTCTCCTAAAGTGTTTGGATTTGTACAATCTGATTATATCTTTCTTATTGATCCCTTTGTTTTAAATATTACGCACATGCCCCCACGTCATCACTTCATTAACAAAGTTGGACGGGGGTTTAACGAAATTGGTGATATTTTGTCCAAATTATATGTACACTTCAATCATTCGCGCCCCCCCCACCCTAACTGAGTACATTGACAACATTTGTAATATTGAAAGTACGAGATTATTTTGGTTTCCCCCAAATAGTACGTTGATATAAAAAGTAGTTTTCCCTATTAATAAAATAAAATAAGGGTAAGTGGTAAGAATATTTTTCTACAAAGAAAAGTTTAAAAACAAATTAATTTTTTTGAAATGGACCAAAAAAAGAAAAGAAAACAATTATTTAGAAATAAATAAAAGTAGATTGTAGAAAACCACCAAGTAGTACGTTCATGACATTTGAAATAATAATAGGTTGGTAAACATGAAATCACCAACTTTTATTAATACGCCATTTGTAATAAATAAATATACTGTTAAAACTCTATAAATTAATATTTTTGGGACCAGCAAAAAGTATAAATTTAATGAGATATTAATTAATTTATAAATTAATAATTATTATTGATGATATGCCCGGCCCAAACCTGGTCACGGGCAAAACGCGAGCTACCAACACGTGCCGATCACGAGCATGATCCTTAAAGGGCCCACAGGCCCAACGAGCATGAGAAGAGCAGCATCTGGTAGCGAGCAGGATATTACCGATCCAACCTGGTAGGGCACAGGCCCGGCCTACCCGACCAGGGGCCATGCCCGGGTAACATAACCGGTCCAATACATCAGCTATCATACAAGCGAGCAGGGTCATGCCCGCCCAGGCCAAACGCCGAGCAGAAGACATCAGTAGCTTGCCCGCCAAGACATGGCCAAAAGTTACCATATGCAGGCAGGACACTTGCCTTATCTATTCCTGATATCACGCGGCCAGCTGCATATCACCATGAAACCTAGAGTTTCACTCCTTGTGGAACAAGATGACTAAAGAAACCAAATCCTACCCGGATTCCACCACACAAGGGTCAATAAATACTCCTCCATCAGACATCACAAAGGTACATGCTCTCAGGCATTCTGCCTCTTCCTTGAGTTCTGGTATTCTGTTCTCATACACAATACTTACTCTCACGCCGGAGGGGTTTCGCGAGGCCCTGCCTTGCACTTCCACTCAGGTTTTCTTTGTTCTCAGCCAGATTCAAGGAAGCAGCTACAAGCCCAGATATCCTACCCACAGAAGAGACGGCCCAAGCTGAGGATTTCGCCACATCAGTTTGGTTCCATTGCAAGGAAATTTCTCAACATCCCACTTCTCCAAGACTTAAGGACTTAATTTCTCAAAACCACCGATTGCAAATTTCTCAAAACCACCGATTGCAATGGCAAGGCAAAACTGCAACAACAAGCCCGGTGGTGGCGAAAGCACCCCAAGGGGTTCAAACCAGAAGCAAGAAAATTGCTGCATGGCAAACAGCTCACGGGAAGGACATACCCTATGTGGAAGAACAAACTGCCTCAAAGATGCTAGCCGAATGCGGTGCCCAACGCGACGCTAGGGAAATCATCAATGAGCAACTTAGTGCCCGAGAACAGGATCTCAGGACACAGTTGAATCGCCAAAGGGAGAATGGCCATGGCAGTCATGTGAATCCACCCGGCCAAGCCCCTGCACAACAAGCCGCTGCTCTCCAAGTCCAAGCGGACTACTATAGCAGAATGTACAAGCTCAATCAACAACTACTGGCTTTGGGCCATGCCCCGGTTCCAGTGGCTGATTTAGAATTGCCTACTCTCAGCGTCCTCGCGGCTGTTGATGATGGCCATGCCTCACAACGCCTGCCCGCACCAAGCAAGCGCCTTCAATCTGTTATCTGTGTACCGTCAGAAAAGGTTGAAGAGGTAAAACAGGCAGATGACCAGGCGGAAAGCAGATATAGCCGCCCAAATTTTTCACACAAACGCAGCCACGATCAAAATTACTATGTCCGCAGTAAGAGCCACAGTCACCACAGAGCTCGGGAACACGCCGAGAAAGAGGCATACCGGGCTAAGCGTAGACAACGAGCAGACAGGGAGATGGAAGCCTCTTGTGCGCCACCAACCTTCTGCCCGCCGACCTCACACGAACATCGGTCAGATCATGCCCGTTCATCAGGTATTAACCTAGATGCCGAGAAGCGCTTGTCCGAGCGCATGGAAGCTATGAAACGTGACATGGCAAAACAGATGGCCAACCTAGCTGTGTCCAAGCCCGGCTATGGTGTCATCAAGCCACTGGAAGGAAGCCCTTTCACCCCTGAAATCGAGAACGCACCACCTGCGCAAGGCATCATATTCCCACAATTTGAGAAATATTTCGGGAAGACGCGGCAAGTGATCGCCTCGATAATTTGAGGCACGTATTCGAATGGTGACGATATTGAAGCCCTAAAAATGCAAGCATTCGAGGGGGCCCTTCAGGGGAAAGCACAAGCATGGCTGGGGAGGGTTCCCCGTGGATCCATCGGCAGTTGGGAAGTGTTAAGGGAGAAATTCCTAGAAGAATTTGGCACTGCTGGACCAACACCTAAAAACCGATTCGATCTCGCTAAAGTCAAGCAAGGTGAGCATGAGTCTTATGGAAGCTACTTGAAGAGATTCGAGGAGATGCTTGACCAAGTGACCGTGACCAGTGACCCCGAGATTACTTTATGTTATCTAAACAACATGAGAGCAGGGCCACTGAAAACAATGTTAGCTATGAACCCGAGCCTCCAAGGCCGAAAGCCGCTAGCAAGTTCCCATCTGCTTCGCTGACGAGACCGCCGAGCGACAAAAATAAAAACAAAGACAAGGCCAGATACCGCCACGCCACCGACCAGACTGTGAGGGCAAAGAATCGCTCACAAGCAGAGAGGAGGAGATCATCCACTCCCTGACAAAGACTATTTAGAGAAGCACAGTTTACCCCGCTGAACACAACGCGGGAAGAAATCATGCTCCAAATAGGAGATGCGCTGCCAGTCCCATATCCTCTTGATCCCGAGCTCGCCCATACTAGGGATCCCAACAAGTACTGCGACTACCATCACGGCACCGGACACACTACCGAGGAATGCGTAGTACTGAAACGCGAGATACAAAAACTCATAAACGCGGGCAAACTAAACCGCTTTAAGAAAAACCAAGGCGACGGGAACAATGCGGATAATGACAGACAAGACAAACCTCCAAGAGGAAGAGGTGGCCAGGCCCCTCAAATTCGAGGAGTGGTCAACATGATCCAAGAAGAGCTTCCATCCAACACACAACCTGGGAAACACATATACCGCCTCCGTAGCAAGAAATTCTCCACTGCAGCAAGTGGGAGCCCAACATCTTTTTACCCGCAGTGAGCTAGCAAGCACCCCTCTTGCTTCCGAACAACCACCGGTCATCTCCCGCTCGTAAACGAATGGCAAGTTCACGTAGTTCTCGCCGATAATCGGTGCGTGCAGAGATATTATGTACTATTCCTGCTTTAAAGAGTTAGAGTTAGCAGATGCCCGACTAAAGCCCTACCTTGGAAAGCTGGAAGGGTTCACTAACCACCAAGTAGGCGTAAAAGGGACCATCGAGCTTGAGGTTTTTATGGGAGACGGGGCACAAACCCAGACTGAGATGATCACTTTCCGGTGATCGACCTCAAATCGCCATAATTGCATCCTCGGGCGCCCGGCCATGGCCAAATTTCAAATGGTCACTTCGATACCTCACCAAAAGGCAAAATTTTACACGTAAGATGGAGTGGGTATATCGAATAGCAAACCTCTGCAATGTGGGAGTATGTCCGAGATTCCCAAAAGAAAAGCAAGAATCGACAGGACATTCCCCGATCGACAACCTCGTGAGAAAGAGGTACCCGACACTACGACAGTTCCCACCTCCATAAACTGCATAGAGATCGAACAGAAGCCGGAAGCAGAGGTCCCCATGGACACAGACAAGCCCGCGCAAGCCCCATCCCCAGCTCATTCCAGGCGTAAGGCAAAGCGCCCAAAGCCACAAGATATTGAGATGGATACCCTGCAAGTGCGGGATGAACCCGATATCCAACCTGAAGGCGAAGCCGAAGAAATTATCATCAATCCCTCCTACCCCGAGCGTAAAAATCAAAATCGGGAAGGCCATGCCTCCCGAGGCTCTGCAAGGCCGATTGACCAATAAAAATCGATGTATTTGCTCGACTGCCGAAGACATGCAAGGGATTAGCGAGGACGTTGCACGCCATGACTTGAATGTTGACCCAACATTCCGACCAATCCAGCAGCGTCCGAGGCAATACTCCCCGGAAAAAAGTGCTGCCATCCGGGCAGAAGTCGAAAAACTCCTAAAGGCAGACATCATCGAGGAAATACAATACCCGACCTGGCTAGCAAACGTGGTGATGGTCAGAAAAGCCAACGACAAATGGCGAATGTGTGTTGACTTCACAAACCTCAACAAAGCCTGCCCGAAAGACTGCTACCCGCTGCCTCGAATAGACATGCTCGTGGACTCCATCGCCGGTTTCGAGATGCTTAGCTTCCTGGACGCATACTGTGGTATCACTAGGTTAGATGAACAAGCAAGACAAAGCAAAACAGCCTTCCGGCAATGGGGCCTATATCGCTACAAAATGATGCCATTCGGCCGAAGAATGCAGGGCAACCTATCACAGTATGGTTAACAAAGTCTTCGGCTCGGAGGAACATGGAAGCATACATAGATGACATGGTCATCAAAACCAAAGGCCGCGACCACACTCGACTTGGCGTAAAACATTTGCCAATCTATGAAAAACATAACATGAAGCTTAATCCGGCAAATGCGCTGGGGTTCGAGCAGAAAATTCCTGCTTATGGTCAACCAATGCAGATAGAAGCAAACCCAGAAGATCCAGCCCCGGCTCGACATGGAGCAGCCCTACTGCATTAAGCACATACAACGATTGAATGGAAGAGTCATTGCCCTGAGCCGCTTCATCTCCCAGTCAGCAGAGAAATGTCTCTCATTCTTCAAAATCTCGCGCAACAACAAAGGCTTCGAATGGAATGCAGATCGGCCAAAGCCCTGAGAGCGTGGAATATCTTGGCAAGCCACCCCTCCTTAGCGCCCCATGCCCGGCGAACTCTTTATATGTATCTAGCGGCCACGTATCAAAGTGTGGCCGCTGCTTTTGGTTAGGGAAGAATTAGACATTCAAAAACCTATGTACATATGTATCTAAAGCCCTCTCCTGTTGAGGGTCGTTATTTTAATGCAGAAAAATTAGCTTATTCGCTTGTCGTAGCCGCCCGAATATTAAGGGCTTATTTTTCTCGCACATGTAATCATAGTATACAATGCATGCACCACCGCGCAAGATTCTTCACAAGCCCGACTCATCTGCATTACTCAACCGGGCGATAGAACTCACCGAATTCCACATAGACTACCTCGCTTAGGCGAGCAATCAAGGCCTGCATTAGCCGATTTTCTCGGTCGAAACAAGCTTCACCCAAAGAAGAAGAGCATGAAAACCACGGCAACGAGCCCGAGCAAGAACAAATGCCACAACCCCGACCGCCTACCGTGGGGATTTATATGTTGATGGAGCAATGAGCAAGGCCTGAGCGAGCGGGCATCCTTCTCATAGCTCCCGACTGTGTCACAATTCGAGCTAGCATTACGATTCAAGTTCCCCGCCTAACAATGTGGCCGAGTACGGCAAGAATCACCGGCCTGAACTAGCAATGACATGGGAATTGACACAATCACAAGTTGTACTCTGATTCACAACTAGTCAGAACCAAGTCCTGGGGAATACATGGTGCATCATCCTTCACTAGTCAAATATCCGCGAGCTTGTCAAAGGAATTTTGAAAATTTCAAGTTCGGGAAATAATCGAATTGACCGAAAGCGCACAACACGCGAGCACTACCTATCTAAGATCGCCGAAGAGAACTTATCACTATTGAATCCTTCAAGAATGGTCGAGCACCTAGATACTCCTGCCATCGATAGACCGCTGGTAATGGACATTGAACCAAATGCCAAGTTGGATTGACGATTACAAAGACTACATCGAGCAAGGGATCCTACCCGCAGACAAGGTCAAGGCCACCACAATAAGCCAGCCCTTCTGCATTTCTGTAGTAGGAGGAATTCGTACAAGAGATCTAAGGTCGACCAACGCACCGCCGCTGCCCCGCACTAATCAAGATGTCCCAGTATGAAGTACATGAGGGAGAATGCGGCGCCATCCCGCACCCGCGCCAGCGTAAAGGGTATTACGCAGATACCATCGATAACCCTCGTAAGGATGCAGAGAAATATGTTCGTGAATGTGACAAGTGCCAAAGATACGCGACATACCGAGACTCCATCCACCACGCAAACCCCGCTGCCGCGCCCGGCCCTTCGACATGCTGGGATTGACCCGACGGACTGCTCCCACTCGCACAAGGCAAGTACAAATATGCAGCTTGTCACCATTGATTACTTCACTAAATGGATAGAAGCAAAGCCTCTCGCCAAGATCACGTAAGAAAATGTCATCAAGTTCGCCCACGATCAAGTGTGGTGTAGGTTTCGCCTCCCGCGGCAATTGTATCCGACCATGGCACACGCCTTCTGACAAGTTTATCGCAGTTTGCTCGCTTAGGCCAAGCATTGGCAATCTCAGAGCCTACCCTCAAGGGAACGGCAGCCAAGCCGGAACAAACAGCCTCCCCGCACGCACTCAAGAGAAATTTGGGGGCGAAGGGCGAAATGGTCCGAGGAGCCGCCATCTTTATGCCTTATGGGCAATAACTACCAGACGCTGTCCAACAGGGAAACCCCATTCGCTTCTCACTTACTCGATCGAGGCAATGATTCCGCTTGAAATGGCTCTACCTAGTTATCTGCCCTCATTACAATGAGCAAAACAATCAACTTGCACGGCAATAGACCTCGACCTCCTAGAAGAGAGAAGACCGATGCTCGACTCGTAATGGTCAACTACAATGGGCAAAAGCCCATCATGACAAAAGGTCCGGGGCAGAGCCTTCATGGTTGGTGATTGGGTGCTCAGAAAGATTGAGGTGACCGGTCAGCGAGCAAAATGGGGAAAGCTATCACCCAACTGGGAAGGACCTTTCCAGGTCACTGGTATAATTAGTGAGGCACTTACACACTCCCGACTCTGGGAAGGAAAAGACCTAAAGCACCCATGACACGCTAATCATCTAAAAAAGTACTATCCTTAGAGCTGATCTTCCTTACATAGACAGGCAAGACCCTCAGCCCTGTTGAGGGTCACAAATTTTATTCAATAAAGGCAAGTTTCTCTATAATGTTTATACTCAGATTTTATTAGCATCAAATGTCTACATTATGTTCGAGAAGAGTCGCCGCTTACAGCGACTGTGTACTGCCCGCCAACATTCAAAAATGCCCAAGTACTAATGAACTTAATTTCTCTCAGGCGAGATGTGGCCTCGCCCGGTTCACGCATTTTAGGATGCCCGCCACGCGGTAGGGCCTTGCCCATCTGATAGCGGCTAAGCTACCTCTGTTCCTATAAGTGACCGAGCAACACCGCTTAGTCGTATATTCTTACACCCAGTTGATATACTACAACCGATTCGGGTTACCCACACAGAACAATGGCCATGCTCTGTTGTTAGTCGTCGAGCTGGGCCATGCCCGCTAGGCAATCATCTGAAGCTCGCCCAAGGCGATAGGGGCCCTGCCCACCGAAAGCCTTAACCCACGTCGTGCACTCGGAGTGAGAGACTACCTGTACACCCGGAGAAAAGCTTCAGCGGACACCGGGCAAATAGGCCAGACTCCTACTCATAAGACATTAACCTAAGATATGTGATACGTTCGTTTTGTTATTTCTGGGTTAATCTTGCACGATTACTTGGTCAAATTTTTATTTGCCCAATATATTTTTGGGGGACTACCCCGCATACAATTGTGTTGGTACTAATTAAATGCAGGAAAAACACAAGCAAATATTATCGGGCAGAAAAATAAAATAAACACAGGCTTTTACATCGAGCAAAATGACGATAAATAAGAAGTTAATAGTAGAGCAATTGTTCACAGAAGCCAAGTATCTCCAAAGGATTACGAAGTTTGTTACAAAGGGCCCATCGGCCAAAACAAAACATTGAGTTTTCTAAATTACATCGGGGATTGTTTGAGTTGCAGCTAGCCGCTCTCAAGAATGGGGGCCTCCTAACTCCACTT
>JABEVN020002625.1:0-20876 GCA_013146195.2 Codonopsis lanceolata
TCCGAGACCGCCAAATCGAAGGCCTTGCCCTCCTTTTCTACAATCCTTAGTTTGTTATTGCTTTCATCCATTATTCATAGGCTTAAGGTGAGTTTTCAATTCCCATATTTTTATGTTCAATAAAATAACATGCTTCCTTCATTATAGTTGTTCTAAACATGCTTAGGAAGACTTCTAGTAAAGTAGAATTCTTCAATTTATCATGTGAAATGTTAGTAAGTTTTTAAGGTTTTCATGTGAAGTTATGATTTTGACTTTTGTGTAAAGCATGAATGATGTTCTAAATGTGCTTAGGAACAACTCTTGTGAAAGAATAAATTTCAATTGTATGTTTAACAAAATCGACTATTCTAGGGTTTCAAACTCGAGAATTGGATTATGGCTAGTTTAAGGTCATGAATGGCTTATTTATTGTGCTCTAAATGAATGGAGAACATAGAAAAGAGTAATGGGATGCATATATTATCTATTCTCTACTTGGTTGCACTTTTAGCAATGACTCGTTGGAGTTGAATTTAGGGAGTTATTGAACAATACCAACTCCACATTCAATCCCTACGACGTTTGTAGTTCGTTAGACTAATGTATTAGCTTACGTGACTTTGGGATGAATTGTATTGCATGTTTGATGTGTGTTCTTATAAGACTCAATCGAGTTCTTATGCGATTTATATGATTGTGTTAAAGAATTGCATAATCGAGAGCATGTTGTAGAATATATATATCTATTTGACATGTTGAATTCGCTCTTGTCGAATTCCTATTTGATTCCATAATGAGTAAACACCTACTTGTTGAATAAGTTCGCTCTTGTCGAACTTGTTCCTTATTTGATTTATATGACGAGTAAACATCTATTTGGCATTGCATTAGTCTAGCTGGCATATTTGGTTGAATCGATGGTGTGACAACGCATCGCCGTCACGAATTATGGGAATCGTGATAGTGATGGGTCGTTATACCGGGTTTTTATCACACCCTCCACCGCGGGCCACGCTGGGGGAAGTAGCCCCTTTGCTGTAACCAACAGAGCACATTGGCAAGTCTAATTACCAAGTAGAGAGCTTGGTACCCGAGTAAAGAGCTCAGTACTTTGATACATCCATCATGAGTATCTCTAGCATGATAAAGTTAACGTTTGTATTGCAGGAGCTACGATACGACATTGGTTCTATAACATATCCTCTTTATATGTGTTTACTTTATAGCACTTATGTGAAACCAATGTGCTACCATGGATATGTGAACTAAGTGTTTATATGAATGAATGTTTTGATTGACTTGATATTAATGATGATATCTTTCTATGTATGTTGCATGATGCCATGACATGCATAATTGTTAGCTCACAAAGTCTTTTTGACTTACCCTCTCCCTTTTACCGCTTTAGATCCGAATCGTCCGGGTCCTTCGCAGGGAAGCATCATTGAGTTCATACGTGGTCCAGCTTGTCTATGTTGCAAGTTCACTTGAAGAGGTCGTTATAGTTTCCTCTTTTTTTCTTGGTAAGGACGTTGGGTTAAGTAAGTCAATTAGACTTGTCTTGGGTATTTGTATCATGCTTGTACCTCTAGTGTTATTAAACTTGGAGTTTTTGTATCAAGATTTTTTCTTGTAAAGTATACTGTAAAACTTGTATTTTCACAGTTGGTTCACTTATCTTTAGACTTCCACTGAGCATCTCATTAGCTCTTATTTACTTCTGTTGTTTCTCCGGCATGTTGTAGCCGTCGAGGTATTATAGCATGAACTGTTTAGTGTTGGGTTTCGGTTGTAAAGTCGCCGATGATTTGGTTTAAATTGCATTAGCTGTTATATAAAGTTTTAAAAGTTTTAAAAATTTCTGGCCTTTTGGTGTCGAGTCGTGCTACATCTACAATGTTGCGTCACATCGTTTTCTATAATTGAGTCCTTGCATGAATTGTAGTCCTATTTGGACGGCTTGACTCGCGATTCCTCCTCGGGGTTCGGGTCGGGTAGTCATAGTACTAACTACTGCAAGTCTGCAACCCTGTTTGTCTCCCTCCTGCCAGTTGTTGCACCTACTCCTCTCCATTCCCTGATTAGCTCTAGTTGAAGATGAAGTCAACAAAGCAGCTCCAGGCATTTATTACAATTAACCTAATAGAGCTGTTACTCACTTCGTCTTCCCAACGGTCTTAAGGATGCATAACTATAAATATTGCCATTAAAGACTGAAGAATTTAATGCTCTGAATCTATCCAACAACATCAAGCTTTATACTCAGTACATTCAAGAGATCATTAACTGATCAATGAAGTCCTCAACAATAATAAGAAGATCTGTATCAACTCTTAATCATTTACTTCTTATTGTTGTAATCTTTACTATTCTTCTGCACATTGAATATTCTGTTTATCCAGATATTCAATTTCCCCACCCCCAAACACAAGTTAAATATTTTGTACACGATCCATTTGATATTTCTGGAAAAGAACTAGTGAAAATAATGCACATTTAAATCCAAGGTTGACTGCTTTGGTGGTGGACGTAGCTCTCTTTATAATGCGAACCATCTCAAAATACATGTGTTCCTTACTTACTGTTTTATCCTATCTTCATTGTATTTACTTATTCCTTTTAGCAGCAAACTTAAGTAATCAACTAAGTCTACCGGTAGTGCTTCACCAGCAGACTTAGTTTGTCTTCCTTACAAGTCTTCCACTACTTCAATCTTCTTAATAGATTGCAAGTGCTTGTTCTAGGAATTATTACGAAAAGTTTTAAGTGTTAATAAGCTAATCAACCCCCCTTTGAGCTTATTATTGTGCCCATTGGGACTAACAGAAACTACATAAGATCCAGAGCCTCCAATTTGAAGCCCTCGATCTCGATTACTGGATTTGAGGGAAGAGAATTGTTGCCTCCGGATTTGAATCCCCAAAACGAGATCTAAATCATGAGACAGAAGATAGAAAGTGAGAGCCTGGATAATGGTAAAAGACCGTAAATAGGGTGGGGTAAGATCTTTCGTATACCTGCGTGGGAACTCGAACGGAATGACCAAGAGGACCCGCTTCAAGACCTTCCTTGACCATTAAATGGATACTGATTTGAGATGGATAAAGACTAAGGTTGTAGAGTGGATTTGAGAGAGATCGCTAAGAGAAGAGAGGAATTCAATTCCCTTCGAAATTTCGTTAATCGCTATTGAAATTGGAGTCTGGCTGGGTTTGAAGATGAACCCAAATATGTGACCCCCAATTTTTTTTTTTTTTTTTTTTGGGTCTTGATTTGTAAATCATGATTTTCATAGTGACATTAATTTTTGATAGTTATTCTTTCTTCTCTTATAGTTGGGTGCAACTGGATTCTATGTTGTACATTCTTGCAGCTTGTTTAGATGTTTAGATGTTTAAGATGAAGATGGAGTATAAGTATATTTTGACCCCTACTCTTTATACCAAGGACATGCAATTTCTTTTTTCTATTGGACTCCTTTGGGTTTCTAAAATCACACAAATTATGTTTTACAGGGGCCAAAAAGGATTTCACTTAAATTTAACGTCATTAGCTAACGCCATCCAAAAAATGGGCTCGCTTACATCATAACTATAGTTGGATGGCCCAAATAACAATTTCAAACTTTCGGTAGACTGAACCCAATAATTGGAGTGGTTCATAGTGTTAAAACTACTACGTCCACTACCAAGTTGGTCAAACTTGGATTTTGAAATGCACTAAGATTATGTAGATGCTAAGTGATAACTAACAGATCAGTGTACAACAAAAACTAGTGTTTGAGGAGTTTGATATAGCAAGAAATTACTGTTGATATCTTTTTTCAAACATTTTTTTGCTACAATCTCCTGTTCTTTTTTTAAAAAAACTCAAATCATTATTCGAAATATTGTTCTTAAAATGAACAGATCGTCTTCTTCCATAGCCCCGGCCGACACTTTGGAGTTCAAAAATCACAATTGTTGAGCAAGAAGAAGAAGAAGGCTTATGACAGAGAAAAAGAAAAAAGAAGACAGAGGACACGAATGTCTAATTCATTATGATTTTGCAGCGCGATGCAAAATTGGATTCAGAATTAAAACGATGTATCGTGGTGCAAAAATTGATGCAGCGCAATACATTTGAGTGAGTGATCCGTAGCGTGTCTCAGGCTCATTAAGACTATCATAGTCTTTTTGTCCCAAAGAGTGAGAGCAAGGTTAAATCTTGAATTTCTTGATGAAATGATATTCCATTGAATGCCCAGAAATTCTGGAAGACTGTAAGAGACAAAGAGCATTTCCTAGCATGAAATATTAAAGAGAGTGGTTAGCTAGGTATGGGTATACAAAGAACATTTATGTCATGCACAAAAGTCTTCTATTGATATGACATGTGAATAGTTTTTTTGTTTGAAAAAGTTTACCAAAATATTGTTTTATACTAAGCGCGTGAAGGTCAGATCTTTTTCAAATAAATACAGTGATTTCAGCATGTAGAAAATTAGAGTATAAGCAGGTGCTGACATAGTGTCTCAGCAATTGCTAGCTGTTGATGACTTATGCTTTAGGCAGATAGAATGAAACTAGAATGTAGGCTTCCAAGCAAAGTCAAAAGGTATATGTTGTATAAACAACAGAGGATATCTTATCTACTGAATGTTTCAGTAGATAGATTTAGACTTGCTACAAAATCTAAGTTTAAAACCGAATTTAAGGATTTTTGAAAAAGTGTTTATACTAGCTGGTTTTAACTTAATGGTTTTAAGTAAATCTAAGGTATATGAGTTTCTACATTGGCGTCCATAGGTATGGGTACGTTGAGCATTGGTATCCTTGTATCCCTTTTTGTTGGTGAGCAGACGTTCCTAGCTCGCGCTAGTTGCTATTCCTGAGGTGGCTTAGGAAGTGTGGATTCAGCTATGGGGAGGGCTTCTTCCTCGCTTTCTCTTGTTCTCTTGGTCGATCTACTCATCTTGACCACTTTCCCTTTCGGCAGGGTCACCATAACTTTCTCCTTGTAGATATATTCCAGTGTGCTCACTAGATCATTCAATGTAGTTCTTGTCCCATTTTTGGTGGGGTAGGTGGGTTATTGAAGCGACCTTTTGGAACTTTTTTCTGTGCCGGGTACTTCCCCCAGAATGACCTTTAGGGTGATCGACCATTTGACTGCAATTTGGTGGCCTGTCAATCCCTCCAGTTGCACGGTGCTCGACATGAGGTGGGCATCTCCCAAATCTAAACCGAAGAGGAATTTGTAGTAGATGATATCCCTTGATTCTCTTGTGTCTATCAAGACCCTCATCACATCACTGTTGTGAATCCCTACTCGCAATGTCAATGGTTGTTGTTGAGTGGTTTCACTGATAGCTAGCTCATTTTGCTTGAAAGTGATTCCTCATCCTTCATCCTCCCGTGGTATGGTGTTCACCACATGCTTCAAATTATAGATCATGTGTTTTAGTCGGGTGCCGCTTGGGGTAGCTTCCCTGATGGTGTTGATCACATTTCTTAGTCTTGTATTGTTCGAGTGTGGGTTTTGGTTCCTCACTGGCTCTCTTCCCCTTCCACCCTGGTTATTGTTTCTTTGCTCAAACCTCTTAAGCTCGCCTCGATCAATCAACTTCTGGATAGCCTTCTTCAAATTAATACATTTTTCGGTCGTGTGACAAATGTCTTTGTGGAAGGCCCTATATTTGTTGGGATCCCGAGGATAGCGAGTATCTTTCAGTGGCCACGGTCTCTTGATTTTATCTTGGTCGAGCATGACATTCATGATATGCTCGCGTGTTGTGTTTAGGGGAGTCCATTCCATGTCATCCCATATGTTTCTTCCTCGGTTGTCCTTTTCTATGCACATTGATCCTTGGTTTGCTTTGTATGAATTTTCGTAAGCTCAATGCGTTCCATCGTGCTCCTTATTTTCCCCATTTCTCTTTGCTTCTTCTGTGTTGATGACTCAGAGGGCATGTGCATACATTTCCTCTATCAATCCGTGGTCTTGAAGCATCATCTCCTGCCTCATCAATCCTTGCTGTAGGCCCGAGATGAAACACATTTTTATAGATTCCTCCGAGAAGTATGGTATTTGGTTGACCATGGCCATGAATCTGTCCATGCACATCTGGTTGGATTCAGTGGTTCGCTAGTGTATGCTGCACAAGTCCGTTTGCTTTTTTGGTTGGAGTCCAGCCAAAGAGAATTAAGTGACGAACATCTGTATCCAAGTTTCGACTAAGTTTAGTGGGAGGCCAGTATACCATTTCAAGTCCTTGCCCTGTAAAGTTTCGGCAAATATTTTTCCCCAAGCATCTTTGTCATCGGGTGCCACGACATTCATTTTAACATCGAAGCTGGCTATATGGTCGACTGCGCTTGTGAGGCCTTGGTAAGAGTCAAAGTTGGGGAGTTTCTTTTCAAGTAGTGGGGATTTCCTCATTCTTTCTTTGAATGATCCGTTCTTTGCAGGGGGAAGCATCATTGGTTTTCCCTTTTCCATGGCCTCAAGCCTACCTCGGGGGAATTTCATTTCTTGTTTGACTATCGGCGATGGTATGGGGGTTGATTTATGTACCTATATGGTTGCATTCCGACAACTCCTTTGGTGTCCTGTTCCCAACTGCTAGGGACGTGTACAGTGTTCGCACGTTTTGCTTTTCACTACTTAAGTTATTGGCTATAACTCTCCCTCCTCGCCCCTTTCTCTTGTGCGTGAAGGTGCACAGTCGAATTCATCTAGGCAGGTTAGTCGACTGTGCACGCTTGGATTAGGGACATGCTCGATTATCCTTTTCCTTAGTCTTGATTTCACACTAGGGCGAGGATCAGTTTTTCTCTTTCCCATGCTCTTGGGTGCAGCTCCTTTAGGGACTAAGGCTTGTTCCCGGGTAGCCGCAACGTTAGTTGTGATTCTAGCTTTTTTGCTTAGTTCGAACATTTTCAGTTCGGCCTCTTGGATTCCTGTGAGATAAAGTCTCTAGTGTTTCTAGAACTTTAGCTCCTCTAGGCATTTCTCTTGCTCGTTTGTTTGTTTGCTTTTCCCAGCTCGAAAGCTCACAATTCGAGTTTCCTTCTCCTCCTTTGCGTCCTCGGTGAAAGAGTCGTCTGCATGGTTGATATCGGCTCCCAGGTTACGGACAACCTCTATCATGCCCTTCCCCGCTAATCTTTCGAGCTGGGGGTGACTAGGTCTACCTCAATGAGTTGGCTCATCATCGAGGTGGGTTGCATGGTTGAATGAGTGGTGTTGTTTGATCCCGGTTGATTTTGTTTCGTTGGAGTGTGTTTCTCCATGGCTTTCAGTCACAGCGAAAGAAGAGATGAAAGAATAAAGAAAAAGTTCGATTCCTGGCAACAGAACCACTTGATCACGCCAAAGAAACATGTGACTATGCTGGCAGTCCACGTAATGGACTGGAGCTGAGGTGTAGGTGATGAGTAGGATATCTGGGCTTGGTGTTCTTTTAGAAATGTGTTGGATATATGTGTTATGGGAATCTACCTGGTTCTTGAGTCTTTGCTGTGACCGGGACATGAAAGAGAAAGCACCGTTAGGGAGCTGGGAGGTTGTCCCAACTAAAGCCCTCCGGTGTGAGAGTCAGTAACAAGGTTGTGTTGATCGGTGCTAGGCATTCCCTAGAGCTTCTGGTGGTAACTTGTCTTGAGAAGGTGTGTTGTGTGCTTGAGATTGTGAGTGAGAGCGTAACCTATTGAAGGTGATGAAGGGCGTTATTTATAGTCCGTGGCTGAGGCACCAAGTCTAAATAGGTGGTTTGGGACACGGAGACCAACCTGCCGTTGGTTGGGCAGCTGGCCACTGTTCATTGGCTCCATACTCTATCCCTTGTACTTTTTGTATCAGGAAGTGGATTAGTGGAATGGATTGCGGCTGGAGCAGAGCATGTCCGTGTTCTTCCAATCGGGCAATGACACTTGGCGGGCTTGATACGGTGCTGATGTTCATGTGTCCATCTTTGGTCGAGTCGTCTTGCCGGGCATGATTGATCTGCGCCTGGTGGTCGATAGCGTTTGGTCTTCGATTGTTCTAGTGGGTTCCGAGGATCGTATGTTTACTGATCCTCGGTGGTTGATTTTGTTGTCTTATCGTTAGTCGAGGAGCGAGGCCTCAAGGTTGTACTAGTGGCTACGTGTCCCTCCATGTAGGCAAGGTTAGGTCGGGTCCCTTCAGGTAGGTTTCCTGTAAGATCGTTTTACCAATATTAATTCATAAGACGGAACCCCACTATTTCACACACCAACCCACCAACACACGGTGGGTCGGGTAAGGAGGATCCGCCTTAAATTTTTTCCGTAAATTTATCTTACCCAAGTTTTTACCTTTTTTTTTCACACAAAATGATGTTCGACTAAATATATGTTTTGACAAGTTTAAGAAATTACACATTCAATTTGTAAAAATTCAATGTTACCTACAAAATCCTAATGCTATGAAA
Organism: Codonopsis lanceolata; assembly: GCA_013146195.2. NCBI lineage: Eukaryota > Viridiplantae > Streptophyta > Magnoliopsida > Asterales > Campanulaceae > Codonopsis > Codonopsis lanceolata. Next base: position 8,417 of record JABEVN020002625.1, read on the forward strand.
TTCGCCCTAGACTCGCCACTCATCGGCCGCCGACTGCTCAAAACTTACTCATTGGATTCAGATTCACATTCGGATTTGAATTCAAATTCCGATTTGAGTTCAAATTCCGATTTGAGTTTCAGTTATGTTGAATATTTCAATTAATGATAATTTATCGGCATGATGAACTTTAAAAATTGGAGGTAAAAGGGACTTGAGCAGTTCTACTCTATTGTAGCATATTCTGCTTTTTTTTCTTCTTGCCAAACCAATTATCAAAAACGATACAAAGATATGGTATTCCATTTAAAAAATTTGGATAAATTTCAGTTAGTTTTGTTTCTTTAAAAAGTTAATTTCAATTTTAGATATTTAAGCTATATATTTTTTATTCTTATATTTAAGCTATTTTTTTTTAAATGTACAACATTTTAAAACGCTTCAATTTGGAGCGTTTAAAAATATGATGCGTTTACAACTACTTTGTTTATGAAAATAGCGTTTTGAAATAGTTTCCCAAACGTGTTTACAAGAAAAAAAAATTACATTTTGAAAATATTGCATTTTAAAAACTTTGCACCAAACGAGGTTAGAAATCCAACACTATCTAACCTTGTTCTGCTCACTCACCCTAAGTTCGTTCTTTATTTTTAATCCACTCTTGCTAGCCAATCCATCAAAGCTCCTCATTTTTTTCTTGCTAGTATGTGAAGACTTGGATGGAGCCATGGAGTTCTTGTATATCTTTCTCCTCACTCTCCTTGTTATTTTCTTCCCTTTCTCACTCCATTTCCTTTTCAGGATAACCATATCATCATGTGGGCCTGGCGGAAGTCTTCGCCAGGTAAAACATGATGGCCTATCATCGGGGAGAGCATCGAGTTCCTTTCCACCGGCCGGAAAGGTCCTCCTGAAAAGTTCATTTTTGACAGAATGACGAAATAATCTCCATTGGTCTTTCGAACATCTCTCATGCTTGAGGATGCCACAGTTTTCTATGGCCCCAAAGGCAACAAGTTCTTGTTCTCAAATGAGGATAAACTAGTCCAAGAATGGTGTCCATCCTCAACCGATAAAATTTTCCCTTATAACAAAACATCCATAGAAGAAGCCATCAAGATGAGAAAAATGCTTCCCAACATCTTCAAACCCGAAGCCTTGCACCGCTACGTGCCCATCATGGACCATATCACGATACGTCATTTTACCTCGAGTTGGAATAACAAACAAGCGATAGTGGTTGTTTACACCATCTCAAAAGAACTCACTTTCTGGTTTGCTTGCAAAATATTTGATAGCATAGAAGATCCACAAGAGGTTGAAAGTAATAGAATACGTGTAAATATAGCATGAATCTGTAATAATTGTATGTATATGTTATAGGCATAATTAGTTACCTAATTTGTAGCATAGGATATATCTCCAGTAATAAAATATATAACCCACGCTTGTAAATGTTGACAATGCAGGGAAAACAACATTCTTTTATGGTATCAGAGCACTAGGGTATACGATCTTCTTCTTCTTCAGCCGCTGTGAGAACCCTGTATCGAAACCCCTGTCGCCAGCATTGGAAAAATGACGTGTCTTAAGAAACATCTGAGCGCGTGGAATACGCCCAGTCTCATTGTGGACCCTAAAATAAGTATGCACATAGTCGCCACCTCTATTTTAATGTTAAAAAGAGAAAAACCAGTTTATTCCTGAAAATATATAGGTTCGGAGGCTAGGTTACGAGTTGGGAAGGGGTTAGGCACCCAACTCGCCCTTTCGGTCTCAGTTTAGGGCTTTAACATAAGTTAACATGCTTTTAAGTTGTATAGTCTAGAGGAAATATTTATTATATATGTATATATGTTAAAAATAACACTACTTTGTTTAATGTTATTTGGGCATAATAACGGGTATGTATGTTTGCATTTATATATATATATATATATATATATATATATATATAGTATGCACACATATATAATGTATTTTATAGCATGCATCATTACTTTATTATTATTTATTTAATAACGTTAATATTTACATAGCATGCATGATATTAATATTCTACACTATTACTACTTATATAGCATACATATCACGATATTTTGTATTAACAGGACGATAAATTGATACTTACCTCTTGTAGTGTGTAAGTCTAACCTGGTATATATGCCTAGGCTTTAGCCTACTAGGCGCTCAAAGATTCTGATTTATCCTCCCCCTATCCTCTCTCGAGAGGAAGTTTTTTTTATATTGTTGCGATGCTGCGAAATGCGATTGCTACGGGATGCGGTTTCTGGGAGACGCGGTTGTTGCGGAATGCGGGTGCTATGGAATGCGGTTGCTATGGAATGCGGTTGATGCGGGATGCGATAGGTGAAGGGTGCCTGCTGGGGCTTTGGCTGATCGTCAACAGGTGATTTATGCGTGTATCGACGGTAGATTGGCGGTGAGAAGTGAGAGTGCTCGAAGGCGTCTATTTATAGGCGCAAAGGGGTGGATTAAACGACATCATAATGCCTTTCAGCTGCATGGCGTGCCAGGTGTCAGCCTTGGCATGCAACAACACAAACAACACGAGGTGGCTTGAAAAGAACAACATCGTTTGGACTACACTGGAGGCAAGGGCTGATGGAACGGCAACAAGCAAGGGGGAGCGGCTCCCCTAAGCATGGAGCGACTCCATTGGGCTTTTTGTTGGGAAATAATGAGTTTTCATCTGGGCCCTTTAGGTTTGTTCTGCTTGTTTTGACTGTTTTGCTTATTTAACTGCCGTTAAGTCCAGTTAACTAAAACACTAACAGAAAGTCATTTTTTATAAGTTATAATTTTTTTTATAAAATGTATATTATCATTATTATATTACGGGGGTGTGAACGAAAGTTTTATTTATAAGTTTTATATTTATTATTTAACTCTCGTAAGGTCCAGTTATCTGAAAGTCTAATGGAAAGCAACATTTGTTTGTGCAACTGTTACATAAAATATATATTGAAGTTGTTATAGGATGTTATATTATAGGGGTACGAAATTGAGGTATCTACAAAGCTCCTTAACAGCAGAGTTTGCTAGTGAACGTGAATTCACAAGCAGACGAATGTCGTTGATAAGATATAGACTCCCTATTTTGGGACATGCATCACAAGAAAGTTGTTTTATATGATAAGAGTTTTAACGCAGGTGTAATGCAAGTCGGGGCGTGGGGATTTCTCTTCTTCTTCTCCTTTATTTTTGATTCTTATAAAATAAAAGACATGCGGCATCAGAATGCAAGGCGGTATAAAAATGATATTCGATATCGGAATGTAGTGCGGTATAAAAAAACATGCGAGATCGGAATGCAGTGCGGTATAAAAGACATGCGTTATCGGAATGTAGTGCGGTATAAAAGAACATGCGGCATCGGAATGTAGTACGGTATAAAAGACATGCGGCATCAGAATGTCGTGCGGTATAAAAAGACATGCGGTATCAGAATGTAGTGCGGTATAAAAAAACATACGACATCAGAATGCAATGTGATATAAAAGACATGCGGTATCAGAATGCGCTATTCAAAAGACATGCATCATCGAAATACAGTATTAAAAGGCATGCAACATCGGAATGCAGTATTAAAATACGTGCAACATCGAAATGCAGTATTAAAAAACATGCAACATCGGAATGCAATATTAAAAGACATGCATCATCAGAATGCAGTATTAAAAGATATGCAGCATTGGAATACGGTATTAAAAGACATGCATATATTGAAAGACATCGTGAAATTGAAAAGCATGGCAAATGGTGCATATATAAAAATGACATGTAGTAGACAAGCATATACACAGAAATGATATGGCATATTAGAACATCATGTGTACATACATCATGCATGCGTGTGCACATGTATGTGATGCGACGGATATGCATGTGATAGTCGGACCTACCGGGATAGGTTGCCTGCGTATCCTTTTCAGGTATCAGCCCAAGCGTAGTTTGACTCTACTGGGGAATAGGATGAGTGTGAAAACACTCTGTGGTTGCTGGACCTATTGTGATAGGCTGCCTATGCATTCCTTTTAGGAACCAGACCAAACGTAGTTCGGTTCTGCTGGGGATAAAGCTATGTTGATGCACACAAATATACTTATGGTGGTTGTGCCTACCGAAATAGGCTGTCTACGTATCCTTTTCAGGAATCAGGCCAAACATAGCTCAGTTGTGCTCTATGTTCCTAGGGATGGACCTAGTAAGCACGATGCTGGAATGTCTATGTTCCTAGGGGTGGACCTAGTAAACATGATGCTGGAGATGTCTATGTCCCTAGGGATGAACCTAGTAAACATGATGCTGGAATGTCTATATTCCTAGGAATGGACCTAGTAAACACAATGCTGGTAAGTATTGAAACATATAAGCATGAAAGCATGTATTTGCATATGTATATGGAAAACATGTACATATGAGAACATGTATGTATATGGCAAAATATGTATGAGAAACATGTATGACAAAAGCATGCGTGGAGAAATATATGTATGGAAAAAACATGTATAGATAAGCATGCATATGAAAGCGTGTATGGAAAAACAATACGTAGAAAAGTCTGTGCATATTGTGTAGAAACATGTGATCACATTGACATGGGAGCATGTAAACATATAAGTATGTTGGCATATAAACATGGAAATGTGTAAGTAAATGTAAGCATGGAAGCATGTGAGCATGTAAGGCATGTGAGCAAATGGAAAGATGTGTATATGGAAAGCATGTATGTATGAAAGCATGCATGACCAAGTATGCATGTATGTCATGTGTAAAAAGTATGCATGTATATAAAAGCATGCTAGGGAGTAGCATGTATATTAAAGCATTGTATAGAGAAGCATGTGCATAGGAAGCATGCATGGAGAAGCATGTATATATAAAAGCATGTTGGCACATAAGCATGGAAATGCGTAAGCAAATGTAAACATGGAAGCATGTGAACATGTAAGGCATGTAATCATTTCATGTGAAGACATGTAAATATTATATTATGGAATGCATGCAAGCATCTTAACAGGGAAGGCCTTGCAAGAACATTGCAAATGCAATTAGTAGCGTTGTGATGGTCGTGCCTACCGGAATAGACTGTCTACGTATCCCTATTGGGAATCAGACCAAACGTAGTTCGATTCTGCTAGAGAATGAAATAAGTGTAGATGAAGGACCTTGGGGATCTTCACTATTTCCTTGGTGTTGAAGTTGTTAAGCGACCAAGTGGTCTACTACTCTCTCAGCGAAGATACATTGTTGATTTCCTTGCTTGCACGAGCATGATAGATGGTCACCCAGTTACTACACCCATCGCCACCTCACCAACTTTGACACTTCAGTCAGGCACTGCTCTCACGAATCCTACAGAGTTCCGGATAATAGTCGGAAGTCTTCAGTATCTGTCCCTTACTCGCTCTGATGTTGCCTATGCCATCAACAAACTCTCTCAGTTCATGCATAGGCCAACTATCGAGCACTGTAATATATTTTACTGTCTATATCATTTAAATAGAACAAACGGAGATTGCAAAATCAAAAGCTCCAGGAGAGCCATTGAATTGGGAAGATTTTCAATTGAAGAAGAATTATGGAATGTAGCATGCGAAGTGCTTAGACTTGCACCCCCTCTACAAGGAACATTCATAGAAGCCATTAATGATTTCATGTACAATGGTTTCCAAATTCTGAAGGGCTGGAAGGTAAGAAGGAATTTATCTGTTAAGTGCATGTTGTTATCTTATTATCCTTTTATTTTCAATTTTAATAATTGAAAACTTAATAACACCTATATTTCCTAAATTGTAGTTATACTGTGGAGTGCAAATTCAACACATAAGAATTCTGAGTTCTTCCCCGAGCCACGAAAATTCAACCCATCAAGATTCGAGGGAACGGGACCTGAGCCATATATATTTGAGCCTTTTGGGGGAGGACCTAGAATGCGTCCCGGAAAAGAATACACACGTAGAAATATTAATTTTCATGCACCATCTTGTGACCAAGTACAGGAGGGAGAAAGTCATTTCAGATGAGAAAATTTTTGTGAACCCTATGTCGAGCCCTGGCAATGGGCTTCCAATTCGCCTTTATCCTATAAATGTTTAATTGTATAACTAGAGTTGAAGATATTTTGATTCAATAATTCCAAGGGACATACATCTTGTATTTACAAACAAAAGCATAACAATATGCTTGAACGTCGTAATATTGCGTTTTCTAGCTATATATTCCCTTATGATATTTGGAAAAAAACTTGTGTCAGACGGTCTTACGGACATTTTTTGGGAGGCGGATCCTCTTTACCCGACCCATCATGTGTTAATTGGTGGATTAAGTTGTGAGAGAGTGTGGCTCAGTGTTACGAATTAAGATATGTAAGTCGGTCTTACAGGAGACCTAGTCATCATATTGAATATAGGGCATTTTAAAAAGAAATTTAACGAGCCAAATATAAGTCTTTCTTCGGTGATGGAGTGTTATTTTTGTTGTGGAGAAACATGGATAGGGTCAATAGAAATATACTCCCTCTGTTTCAATGCCTATAAATTAATACAAAACCAGTATGTTAAAAGTGCCTTAGCGCCAAACTGTGTGCCAAGTGCACCAATAGTGTAGGTGTTAAAAATGTTCGAAAGGTGCGTGTAACAAAATGTAATATTTTTTGAGGATTAAACATTCTCTCATAATTGTTGATGTCTTTTGGCTATTTCTGACTAATTTCGATGACAGAGATTTAAATTGCAAAGAGAAGATTATATCCTAGCTCTAGTGTATCTGATCATTCGTATAAATGTAATTGTAGAAACTAATAAAGTTTAGGAATAACGACATAGTCTTTCCATTGATTGAATCACCTATTTATAGGGAGAGTTACAATTAGGGTTACAATTGGAGTAGGGTACAAGAAACTTTTACAAGGAATGTAACATAATAAGGAAAGAACTATACAAGGTAATTACCACTAACTAATAATTAAAAATAAACAAGAATAAATAATAAATATATTATTCTCTAATATGCCCCTGCAAGATGGACGTCCGAGAGGAGAGACCAATCTTGTGAAGTAATTGATGAAACCGTTGGCGAGCAAGAGGCTTGGTCAGGGCAGTAGCTTACTGATTGGCCGAGAAGACATGGCAAACTCGCATAAGCCCATCCTGAACTTGTTGCCGGATGAAATGAAAGTCCAGGGCCACATGCTTCATGCGAGTATGGAAGACCGGGTTCGAGTAGAGACTTATGGCGCCCACATTGTTATAGTAAATGACTAGTTGAGTTGAGGAGGTTAGACCGAGTTCGCCAAGAAGAGATACAATCCACTTGACTTCACGCGGTGGCGCCACCACTTAATATTCACTTGATCGGGAGCGACAACGGTGCTGCTTGTTTCTTGGAGCTCTAAGAGATCGGGTTGCTTCCAAGATAGACAATGTAGGCACTGGTGGATGTGTAGTTATCCTTGTTTCCAGCCCAATCAACATTAGTGAAGGCATGGAGAGTAGGAGGAGACTGGCAATGAAGGAGGATGCTCGCATTAATAGAGCCACAAAGATATCGAATAACTCGTTTGACCGCATTCTAGTGCTCAGTGATCAGTCTATGCATGAACTGAGAGAGTTTGTTGACGGCGAAGGCAACATCAGGCCGAGTAAGAGACCAATATTGAAGACTCCCGACCATTGCTCGAAACTCTGTCGGATCTATGAGAGCAGTGCCCGTATGAAGAGTCAAGGTAGGCGAGTGTAGACACCTCAATTTTGTACCTCTTATATATAATCTTGACATGAGATATCAAGACCTGTTAAACACTAATAAATGTCAAGTTACAGGGTTTAGATTGCAAAAAATGCAAAAGAAATAAAAGGATGCATGAACAGTGAATTACAGGGGGCCAAAGTGTCAGAAATTGGAACAAAAAAAGAGCTGACGCTACCCATGAATAGTATTGGTGCCGCCAACATGGAAAATGGGAGCCGCGCCCACTTCTTAGGGGTTCGGCCTCCAAAGCGATTTTGTACTCTTTCGATTTGAGAGTAGTACACTCCACTCAAGCATCGCGGTACAAGTCGATGAAAGCACGAGAAAGAAATTCCCAAATGACAGCGAGTCCTCACTCCCACCTATAAATAAAGGTGCCGACTTCGAGAATTTGGGGACAGAAAAATTCATACACGTTCACCTTACAGGCGATGCGTCCTAAGAGTTCCCCCCCATATAAAGCCTCGAAGCTCTGCCAAATCTCCTTCAAACACAAAACCAACCGGTCAAAGTGAGCCTTAGCCCCCCAGCTAGGTTTCCACCCTATTTCCCAATCCAAAAATCTCAAAAGCCGGTTGCTACGCTTGCCCGAGTGAAAAGCCAAATCCGCTAGGCAAACAGCGGTTGCTGCAATCAGATTTCCGTCGGCGACAACAAGCATACAACGGCAAAAACACAAGCGATTCTCCCGCCCACGCGGACGTTTGGCGGTGCCCGAAACACAACCTTTGGAAGCGATTATTACTTTGAACTTCTGACGATAGCAAAAAGAATCTCTCCCGGAAGGACAGAGCGAGCACACCCCCGCTCTAAAAGGTGAGCTTTTAAGGGCGTTATTTATAAAAATGCTATTTTTATCTGGCCCAATATAAAAATATAAGCTGTCATGCTGCGCGGATCTATGTAGAAAATAGCATTAAAAAGAGCCATTATTATGGCCAAATATTTTTAAATGTACTTGTAATTACTAGAAGGAAGTGGCTCCAAGTCTGTAAATAATGTAGACGTGGATATATTTGCTTTTAATGCTTTATTCATTTGCTAGAAAAATATAATAAAAACTTACTTTAGCCAAAAACTGTTTTGAGACCGAAAGGGCGAGCTGGGTGCCTAGCACCTTCCCAACTCGTAACTTAGCCTCCGAACCTTTTTTACAATCTCTGGTTGCTTTTGGAAATCTAAAGGGGGTTTTTATATTTAAAAACACACACCAACTCACACACTAAAGGTGCGATCCTCACTTTCTTGACTGGGTTTCTTGACTAGGGTTTAGGCTAATGGCTTCATGGTGACCGGACCCCCTCGACCCTCCGATCCTCCATCACCTCCGAAATCTTTTGCAGATGTTCTTAACTCCTCTCCATGTCCTTCTCTTAATCTGATTCCTCCTTCCTCCTATAAAGGAGAACCTTCTCTCAAACTATCTTCTGATATCATTGAGGCACTTTCCAAACCGTTTCAACATGCGCTGACCGGGAAGTTTTCCCACGGAAGGCCATCAATGGAATCCATTCGCAAACTATTTCAGACCTTTGGCCTCAAAGCAGCTTTTTCTGTCGGGCATCTCGATGCGAAGCATATATTCATTCAGGTTCATAGTGATGAAGATTACTAGCGACTATGGATTAAAGACCACTGGTACCTTGGACGCTTTCCTATGCGTGTATTCAAATGGTCGCCCGATTTCCGACCAGATATTGAGAGCCCTATAGTTCTGGTTTGGGTCGCCCTACCCGGACTTCCTATCCACCTGTTTCACAAGACCACACTTTTCTCCATTGATTCTTTGTTTGACAGACCTCTCATGTTAGATCAACCCACTATTAATCTAACACGGCCTAGCGTTGTTAGGATTTGTGTCGAGATTGACCTCACCAAACCAGTTCCTAAGCGAGTTTGGATTGATTGCGGACAGTCCTACCCGAGCTTTTGGCAAACCCTTGAGGCAGAGAACATCCCTCTTTATTGTTCATATTGTTTCTGCCAAGGACATTCTGAATTAGGCTGCAAGATAAAACATGGCAATGCATCTGGTGAACCGGTTCTGACCCCCCACCCCTACTAGATGGACTCCTAAAAAAACTTCTACTTCCATGGGTGTAAAGCATTCATCTGGTTAGGATTTAAATCCGTCCAATGATCCCATTTCATGCCGCGGCCCTTCAGCCCCAACGTCTAACCCTCATCCTATTGATAATGAAGATGCTTCCCAGCAAGAAGTTATGGACTCTCCTAAATCCACAGATAATGTCGTTGTTCAAACTCCATCGCACGTTTCTAAAACTCAGGCCCCGATTGTTATGGATACCTCAAATGTTGGGGCAGTAGGGGAGGAAGACCCCCAGTCTAGAATGGAACAAAATGAGGAAGATTCAGGCCTTAATCCTGATGGAATTAATCCAGACACAGAAAATGAGACCACAACGATATTGTCCCCAAATCGCTTTATTGTTTTACAAACAGTGGAGGAAGAAGATTCAAGGGAGGATAATGTTAATCTAGCAGTGCTTAATTTGGAAAACATGGCTGGAAAATCCAAGAATTAGACAACTCTCAAGGCTCATGGCCAAGGTATGTGTACCCGTTCCAAACGACATTCAAAGTCCTCCAAAGAAACCTCTTCACAGTCTGCCCATGACGATTAAGACTTTATTTTGGAATTTACGGGGTGTTGGGAATGATTCCACTACTTCTCGTTTGAAAAAACTCATCAAATTGCACCATATTTCCTTTCTCTCAATCTGTGAACCGAAGCAAGATAAGTCCCAGTTACCTTTTATTGCTCACAAGTTAAAGTTTCGTTATTTCTTTTCTAATTCCACTAGCACTATATGGATCTTGGCTAAGTCTTCATTTCAGTGTCAAGAGATTTCGGAATCGGCGACATTATACTCTTCGGCTTAGTCATTATTCTGGGCGAAATGTCTACATATCATCGGTTCATGCAAAATGCACCAATAATGGCGGCAATCTCTATGGTCGGATCTTATTGATATGGGTGAAATCAATTCTTCTCCATGGCTCGTTTTAGGAGATTTCAATATTATTACGGAAGGCGATGAAAAAATCGGAGGTGCCGGTTGGGATAGGCAGGGAGCTCTTGAATTTCAAGCGTGTCTTAATGCGGCGGGATTATCAGACTTGGGTTTTATTGGTAGCAAATACACTTGGAGTAATAACCGTGACGGTCACGCCACCATTTATGGCGCTTAGATCGGGCGGTTGTAACACTAAGTGGCTTACTACTTTTTGCCGACATCGGTGGAACACCTTAACCGAACATGTTCGGATCATGCCCTCTTCTTCTCTCCATCAATCTGATTTTGAGACAAACCCCGCTCATTTTCGATTCACGAATGTATGGGCGGATCATCATTCTTTTCGAAGCAGTTCGAAGGCTTTGGAGACCAGATTAGTGGCGAGGCCAATGGTGCGGTTTGCTCAAAACTAAAGCGGTGAGGTTATCTTTAAAGGCTTGGAACAAGAATGTGTTTGGAAATATATTTCAAGCCGTCAAACAGGATGAAGATGATGTTTTGGCTAAGGAGCTAGCTTATGAACTCTCGAATTCGCCCATCAGCCGGGCTGAGCTCCACCTAGCTCAGGCTAAGTTAAAATGTTCCTTAAAAGTAGAAGAAGATTATTGGCGTCAAAAGTCCCAAATGCGATGGCTTAAAGATGGAGATGGCAACACCAAATTATTCCCCGCCTCAGTTAAGCATACCGAAACAAGTTATTTATCCATTGCATTTACGATATGCATGGAAATTTAGCTTCCACGAAGATGCAATTAAGAATGCATTGTTGAGTTCTACAAAGAACAATTAACTTCTTGTACAGGCTTTTCCTCCAGCTCTTTAGAGATTATTCCTTCTCTTGTATCGGACGCTCAAAATGCTAGCATCTCTGCACCTCCTACAGTCGAGGAAATTAAAAACACTGTTTTTTCGCTTTGTGGGGATAGTGCTGCAGGCCCGGATGGCTTTAACGGTAAATTTTATACTTCTTGCTGGGACATTATTGCGGAGGATTTTTGCCTAGCTATATCGGAATTTTTTTGTAGGATTTGATATGCCTAAGTCGTGGACCAGTACTCTCCTGATTACAATCCCCAAAACTAATCTGATTAAGTCTTTTATGGACCTCCGCCCAATCAGCTTGTGCAACTTTTGTAATAAGGTGGTATCCAAACTTCTGGCTGCTAGACTTGCTAATATTTTACCTTCCATAATATCTGACAATCAGAGTGGTTTTACGAAGGGAAGGATGATTCAAGATAACTTGCTTTTAGCTCATGAACTCACTCATAAGCTCAAGAAGAAAGTGAATGGTTCTAATGTTATCATCAAGTTAGATATGGCGAAGGCTTTCGACAGAGTCTCCTGGTATTTTTTGATACAAGTTCTTCGGAAGTTTGGATTCAGAGAATCTTTTATTGATATGATATGGCGAATCATATCTAATAATCATTTCTCTGTTTTGGTTAATGGCTCTTCAGTTGGTTTTTCTCCCTCCACCCGCGGTTTGCGTCAAGGGGATCCTCTATCTCCCAGTCTATTCATTATTGCGGCGGAAGTTCTTAGTCGCATTATGTATATTAAAAAAAGATTCAAAAAAAAAACAAAAAAACAAAAACAAAACAAAAAAAATAAAATAAAATAGATTTCTGGGCAGCATAACAAGAAGACATGAGCTTTTATTTTTT
>JABEVN020002626.1:0-20894 GCA_013146195.2 Codonopsis lanceolata
ACATCCTCTAAGATCGAATTCAAAACCTCGAGGGAACCCTCAAAGGGATCTGCTACGCCTCGAAGGGTACGGGGGCACGAGAAAGATCCGACCACCTAATCATCGGTTTCGTCGGGGCGTAAGCCTCCACGTTATTAGGAAGAGGAAGAGGAAGACTCCTAATCGACAAGGGTATTCGAATTCTCAGTAAGAATCTATCGCCCATGGAGGAACCTGCTAGAAGAAGACGAAGAAGAAAAAATGGGAAAAGGGATCCTACGAGACATACCCTAAGAAACAAAGGAAAGGAAAAAAAACCGTACCAAATAAAGTCAAGCCGGGAAGACCGCCGAAGAAATCTACTGGAAAGTGGAAAATACGCCTGAAAAAAGCCAAAAGACGCCGAAAGTTAAAACCCAAAACGGAGGAACAACCCTAAACTTAGTAATAGGCGGAAAACACAAAAGTCACCGTGGAAACCACCCGAAGAAGAGGAAAAACGTGGAAAAAGGAAGAAAAACACTTACGGGCTTCAAGTAGACAAGGACGTAACGGATAGGAAGAGCCGGAATGCCGCCGAAAATCGCCCAAAAGAGGAAGATCCGTAAAGAGAGAATGAAAGCGGTAAAAGTGAAAAGAAAAGAGAAGAAATCTCTTATACCCCCCCCGCAACGACATCGTTTTAAAGCGGAGCCCCGGAAAATTATCGGGTCGACCCGCGTGTTTTGCTGAACCAAACACAAAACGCCACCGCATCACTATTTTCTCTGGATTCGGGAAGGAAAAAGGCGGCATCAATGGCATTTCAAAATTCGAAAAGCTGCCCAAAGCGAAAACCGAGAATCCTCCAAAACCTGCATTTAATGACGTGACAGCCCGAAAAGACGAAACGTCCTGATTGGACGGACATACGAAAACATCCCATAAACTTCCCACAAATTCGTCAAAAATCTCGACATCAGCCTCGACTTAAAGTCCCACGTTCATCCTCGGCTAAAAAGCGCGACCCCAACCTCTCACCACCGGTCAACGCGAGGAATACTTCTTAGTGCGCTCGACGTCGGCGGCCAAAAAGTTAAGGCCACCGAGCGAGATTAAACCGAGGGATTGACCCTCGGCACAGCGACCTCGAATAATAATGGGCCCCACTTAGAACGCCACGTAACGAAGTCGAACCGCCGCCCTAAGATAAAGCGCCACCTCGGCGCAGCGAAGACCCCGACCCTCAAGACAAGAATTCGGGTTCACCTCGGGCGGCCTAAAACCTGATGCCTCGGCCCCGTCACCAAATCGGTCTCTAGTATCCTCAGCCTCGGCAATAGTAAACACTTTGTCACAAAATCGCTTGGTCTCGGCTTCGAATCAACCATCATCCGCCCCGACAAATCGTTTCCCTAGGCAGAAAACCAGGCAGCACCAACCACCAACTCCACGACAAGCATGCAGTTCATTACTACGGCGAAAACCCTCAACGCATTTAATGATTGCCGCTTTATGCCCTCCAGTTACCAGCCGCCACGTCGACATAAACATCAGGTATAAATAGAGAGCACACATTTAAGGTGAAGGTAAGCAATTTCAGAGATATCACAACTCTCTTATCACACCCTCTTATCAAACACTTATCACGGCATATTTATTACCATCTTTCCACCAGAAACCTGACTCTCACACCGGAGGGTTCTAGTCGGGCCGCCCCGACTCCTTAACGGTGTTTTTTGTTTAATTTGTGCATGTTAAGCAAGAAGGACGAACCAGCGACCGCCACCTCATCCTCACTCACACGTGGACGATAATACAAGGTCACCACCAAAAAAGCGTGATCAGTAATAATGATTGAAGACTTTTTTTTTTCAAATGACTTTGAAAACCAACATCACTTTTCAACCAATGTATGATACATCTCTTCTATTGGTACTTAATAATAGTATTTTTAAAACCAACATTAATTTCTAACCAATATAAGATACATCTCTTATATTGTTGAAAAATTAGTATTTTTAGTGAAAGAAATTGTTTAACTTGAGGCACAAATTTCTTTACGTATCATTTGTTTGTTGGCAAAGGTAATTGCGCAAATGTGTTCTACTCGGTGAGAGCATCGAAATGATATATTTATTTGTCCAAATCAAGTTTTGGATGAATATGATTTCAAGAATTAAAGTATCATACTTGTTAAAAAAATAGTGTTTTTAGTGAAAGAAATTGTGCAACTTGAGGCACAAATTTCTTTACGTGTTATTTGTTTGTTGGCAAAAGTAATTGTGCGAAATGTGTTCTACTCGGTAAGAGCATCAAGGTGAAATATTTCTTTGTCCAAATCAAATTTTGGATAAATAAGATATGAAGGTGTTGACACTCACAGATTCTAGATTTGGTTGAGTTATCTTCTGATTCTACTGCACGGTGGCTAATAGGTCTGCGTACCAGTTAGTGTGGCAACTGTCTTAGAATCAAGGGTGTATTAGAACAAGTTTAGTGTTAGTCTCTCCAAGGCACGGACCAGCAGGCTTCAACAGCAGCCTTGAAAGCACGGTTCACCAGCAGTCCTTGAAGTCTGCTCGGCTCAAGATCAAGTTCAGCCAAACATGTGGAATTAGGTCACTTATTATTTGATCTAGATATTTTTAATATCTAGTCAAATAATATTCAAATTATCTTCATCAGATTTCCCTCCAAAGAAGTCAACCATGTCATTATCTGGCTTCAGACTATCTGCACAGACAAATTGTCCAGACTATCGCCTGAATCATGAAGAATAAAGGCATTACCTCTTTTGGCTAAGAAGATTTTCAAGTTGTAATGCCTGCAAGCTGAAAACCTTACTCTGTTTGGGAATGTCTGTCTCTGCAATCACTGCATCTTTAATGTTGTTGCTGCACTCACTCTACAAAGCGTCGAAATGCATTCAATACATTATATCGTTGGACATAATCTATCATTTCTCAGTCCAACGATCCGAAAGATCTCCCCTAGTATATATTCAAGTTTTGAAGATCTGAACAAAAACAATCTTTAGCACATTAAATACTCAAGATTCATCTTCAAAGCTCAAGCATTCAAGAAATCCAAAGGATAAGAACTAACACTTCACCAAACTTCCTGAAGCTGCAGATCTTTTAGTCTTTACTCTGTTTTAGCTTCTTCTAGTTTGTCATTAACTGATTTTTACTTTAGCACTTGAGAGAGCAATTATTCATTGATTGACTCTCTCATCATTAAACACTTGGTTGAAAAACTATCTTTGTACATGATCCATTAGAGATCTATTCTTCACACCTAGTGGATAAACAAGTGCACCTTTCAAAATCCAAAGCTAACCACTTTGGTAGTGGACGTAGTACTATTCACAGTACAAACCACTTATAAATTATGTGTATTGCTTGAATTGTTTCTGCTTATCGTATAAATGCTATTGTTGCATTTAAAACTGCTGCTGGGCTTGTTCAAAAACAGCAGCTTTCGATCTGTTTTGTCCTCCAAGTTTTCTGTTGCCTTAACTATTTGAAAAGTTGTTGAAAGGACTTTTAAAAAAACACAACTAGGCTATTCAACCCCCCCCCCTCTAGCCTAGACTAGGCCTGTTTTAGGACCAACAATTGTTATCAGAGCTTAATTCTTTGAAATTTGTTTTTCCAAGACTAACCTCTTGAGAATAGATCCTATGGCTCACTATATGCTGCCTACCTCGAATACAAGCCACGTCCCGATATTGGGCGAAGGCCACTTCTAAGTATGGAAAGACAAAGTTATGAGATATATGAATTTAATTGACAATCGTTTATGGCAATGTGTTCAAACAGGTCCTCACATTCCAATGAATCCAAACTTGCTTGCCGAAGTAGCAGGTGAACCTCCCGAGCTACCCAAGTCCATATATGAATGGACTGATGAAGAAAGGAAGCTTGTTGAACTTGACAGCAAAGCCATACATATCATATCTAGCTCTGTCGACACAAACACATATCAGCAGATAATCAGGTGCAAAACAACCAAAGAATTGTGGGAAGCACTAGTAGAATATCTAGAAGGAGACCTGCCCACCAGAGACAACAGAAAGTACAACTATATTCAATAATTTGACTCTTTCAGAAAAGATCCAAAGGAGACACAACGTCAAGCCTACGACTAATTCCGTGAGGTAGTAAATAGTTGTTACTCCTTAGGAAAAGAATATAGTGTTAAGGAAGTTAATATGAGATTTTTAGCTTCCTTGGGAAGTTTGTGGCATGTTAAGACCACAACCATTGAAAAGTCTAAAGACTTAAACTCCATGCATCTACGGAGTTTGTATGTGAGTTTAACAGTCCGTGAGCAAGAACTGCTTCAAGCTCAAGAACAGGACAAACACCTTAAACTTCCTTCTTTTTCTGCTATCTCTCAAGAATCTCCTACCCTAGAAAATAATCCATCTATTTCTTCTTCTTCAAACGACAATGAAATTCTTTCTGACAAACAATTTGCTATGTTTGTTAAGAAGTTTCAAAAGTTCTCAAAATTTAATTAGAAGAAGGAAGCAAACCAGCAGACTTTCAAAAAGACTACTGAAAGCTCACAAAATAATGAGCTAGTTTGCTACAATTGCAGGAAGCCTAGTAATTTTGATTCTAAATGTCCTAAGCCCAAATATGAAGCTTATAAAAGTCAACCCTCTAAATCTTTTTCAAAACATAAGGGTCTGCTGGCTGAGGACTTAGAAGAAAACCAAGTGTCCACTTGGTTTGAAACTGATTCTGATAAGGATGATAGTGATGACTCACCTGAGCAGGCTTATATCTGCCTCGTTGCTCTAGAGTCACTTCCTACCTATGACTCAGAAAGTGAAATCAAATATTATCCTTTTCAAGCTAACATAGAACAAACTACTAAAGAGCCTTCTATAGAAAAAATCCTCAAGGATGCTCAGGATATGCTAGAGGAATTCAATGAATTTAGAAAAGCTTATGTAAAGTTAGCTAATGAGAAGCTGGGAACTGAGAAATCCTTGCTTGAAGCCGAGTTAAAAACTCTCAATGGAGTCCAGTAGGAAAGTATCAAGTTAAAAAAAGATAACGAGCTTCTCAATGAAAAGGTTGCTTGCCTCATTGGTCATGCGAAAGAGCTATCTGCTGAGAAAGATGAGTTACAAAAAACTATCAACTCATGGAATAACGCTAAGGTTGTTTTTGACCAAATCCTTGAAGACCAGAAGCCCACTACAGACAAAACTGGGCTAGGCTTCTCCGAGAACACTTCTGGCACTACCACTGAACAAAAACTAGAAGACTTGTCTATGCAAACTGGTGATGATCCTATATATCATCAACAGTTTAACAACAAGGGTAGACAAAGAGTTGGTTACGCTACTATTCAATATAAATATCCTAAGACTAAAGCTATTAAGACCAATAATGCGTCCAAAGCAAAACAATCATCAGCTGGCGAAAAGTCTGCTAAGGGTTGTGCAGATTCACATAATCCTTCAACCAGCACCTCTGCTAAAGCAAAGGCTGCTGTTTCTAGGAACACAAAAAATCTGCCCAAGCCTATCAGATTCATCAAAAGCACTACTGATGGTACTGCTGCTTCCAAGACTGCTGACACTAAGCTCAAAGGTAAAATTTATGAGGTATCTAAGTCTACTACCAGCAAATCTGCTAAGGCAAGAACTGTTGAATACCGACCTAAGAAAACTCATACAGAACCTTCTAAACCTGTTATCAACAAGTCTACTGATTATAAGGCTACTGATAAAAGAAAGAATGCTAAAAAATCTAACAAAAACCAGCTCTCTCAACATGACATTTGTAATTTCCATCCCTGTACTTTTTGCAAATGTTTAGGTCATTTGGTCCATGAATGTTTGTTGAAATCCATCATGAAGCCTACTGGGTCCTCTATTCCAAAAGCCAGGCAAGTATGGGTTCCTAAAAATTGCTAACCCTATGGACCCAAAAGAAAAATAAAGGGGACCATGATCTTCTTATCTCTTTATCTCAGATATGCTTCATGGCTGCTACAAGCTTATAAAAGAAAGATATATGGTATCTAGATAATGGCTGCTCAAGACATATGACCGGAGATTCATGTATTCTTTCAAACATTACTGAAGAAAAAGTCCCCCCAGTCATCTTTGGGGATAATGCTTAAGGAAGAACCATTGGATATGAATCCATCATTCGTGGAAATCTCTCTATAGGAAAAGTCTCTCTAGTAGAAGGCTTGAGGCACAACCTATTGAGTATTTCTCAATTCTGTGACAAAGGTCTCGTATGCCAATTCTCCTCAAACAGATGCGACATAAAGGATCCAGACTCATGTTCAACCCTTTTGGTAACTGGACATAGACAAGGGAATGTCTATGTGATAGATTTGAATGCCTATGGAAAGGCTGCTAATCTATGTCTTGTGGCAAACTCTGCTCAAGATAAAAGCTGGTTGTGGCACAAGCGTCTCAGCCATCTAAATTTCAAATACTTATCAAAGCTATCCAAAGAAGGGTTGGTAAGAGGAATGCCAAAAGTTTTTGCTGATCATAATCATATATGCAAAGCTTGTCAGTTACGAAAGCTCTCAAAAACCTCCTTCAAAAGCAAACCAGTACTCGCAACAACTAGACCTTTACAACTTCTTGACATAGATCTCTTCGGGCCTGTGATTACTATCAGCTATGGTGGTCATAGATACACTCTAATCGTAGTAGACGATTATACAAGATATACTTGGACAAAGATAATGTCTTCTAAAGATCACACTTATGACATCCTCATAGCCTTGTTCAGAAGACTACAGGCACAAAAGCTCGATGAAATCAGTGATGTTCGATCAGACAATGGAACTGAATTCACCAATAATGGAATGGCAAAGTATTGTGATGATCATGGCATCGGTCACAACTTCTCTGCTATAAGAACTCCACAGCAAAATGGTGTAGCAAAGAGGAAAAGCAGAACACTTATCGAAGCAGCTAAGACTATGCTCGCTGAAGCAAAGCTGCCCAAGCACTTCTGGGCAGAAGCTGTCAATACAGCCTACTTCACTCAGAACATATCCCTGATCAACAAATTTCACGATAAAACACCATATGAACTTTAGAAAGGTAAAACCCCAAATATTGGATTTTTTAATGGTAATGACTACAGAAGCAAATTTGATAACAAGGCCGTTGAAGGCATTTTCCTGGGCTATGCCTTACACTCCAAAGCTTATAGGGTTTTTAACAAAAGATCTCAAAAAAATTGTTGAACCTATACATGTTTCATTTGATGAATTTGATTTATTAGAGCCGCACGTGGCTCCAAATGTTGCTGATGATTTTGTTAATGTTGAGACAGGTACCTCCTAAACTTCAACTTCTTAAGTACCAAATCCACCCCCAGCAACTCACTCAAATATTCCTGACCATCACTTCTCAAATGAAGCACCGGAAGACCTCAACCCTGCTCATGAAAACACCAATCCAGAGCCCATTTCTTCTGAAACTCAAAATCATATCCTTCAACTCACCTATGAATCCAATTATGAACAACACACTCATCAAGAAACAACTGACTTTCCTCATAGTCCTCTTTTTGAACCTCTTCATGAAGGACTAGCAGTGAATCACATTCCTGCTGTTACAAGAACATGTAAAGACCACCCAATTTCTCAAATCATTAGTGACATTCATGTAGGAGTGTGGACTAGAAGATCTTCTAGAAATGAATGCATGTTCTATGCGGCATTTGTTTCAGAAGATGAACCGAAAAAGATTGATAAAGCCTTACAAGATCCAAGTTGGCTAGAAGCTATGCAAGAGGAACTTCAGCAGTTCAAAAGATGTCAAGTATGGAAGCTAGTCCCAAGACCAGTTGATCACACCATCATTGGAACAAAATGGGTGTTCAGAAACAAGAAGGATGAAGATGGGAACATCATAAGAAACAAAGCCAGACTTGTTGCACAAGGATATCGTCAAGAAGAAGGAATTGACTATGATGAAACTTTTGCTCCAGTAGCAAGGTTAGAGGCTATCAGAATCTTCTTAGCCTATGCCACATACAAGGACTTTGTGGTGTATCAAATGGATGTCAAGAGTGCTTTCCTCAATGGTGATCTTCAAGAAACCGTTTATCTTACTCAGCCTTCAGGTTTCATGGAAAAAAGGGAAAGAGACTCATGTCTACAAGCTTAAAAAGGCCCTCTATGGTCTTAAGCTAGCACCTCGTGCCTGGTATAAGACACTATCCAAGTTCTTAATAGAACAAGGATTTGTGCGAGGAAAGATCGACACTACTCTTTTCATTCTCAAACACAAAGGCCATTTGTTGCTGGTTCAAATATACGTCGATGATTTCATTTTTTGTTCCTCAAATGAGAAGCTGTGCAAACGATTTGAGACTCTCATGACTGGAAAATTTCAGATGAGCATGTTGGGAGAACTCACCTTCTTCCTAGGTCTTCAAATTCAATAATCCAACAAAGGAATCTTCATAAGTCAATCCAAGTATACTAAAGAACTGGTCAAAAAATTCGGATTGGAAATGGCTAACACTTTTGACACTCCAACGGCTGCTAAATGCAAACTATCAAAAGACTTACAAGGGAAGAAAGTTGATATCACGTTATGTAGAGGAATTATCGGATCTCTGCTCTATCTTACCACCAGCAGACCTGATATAGTGTATGCTGTTGGGGTATGTGCTATATTTCAAGTAGATCCTCGCGAGTCACATCTTCTTGCAGCCAAGAGTATCATCAAGTATGTATCAGATACCACCAACTTAGGTATCTGGTATCTAAGAGAAGCATCCTTCAACTTAGTTGGTTACTCAGATATGGATTATGTTGGATGCCAAATAGACAAGAAGAGCACAAGTGGAACTTGCCAATTCGTAGGCGACAGACTCGTCTAATGGGCTAGCAAGAAACAAGCATCGGTTTCCAACTCCACCACTGAAGCAGAATACATAGCTGCTGGGAGCTGCTGCTGTCAACTGCTTTGGATCAAACAACAGTTGGTGGACTATGACATCAAGGTAGCAGATTGACCTATCATTTGTGATAACACCTCAGCAATCTCTATCACCTACAATCCCGTGATGCACTCCAAGACAAAGCATATTGATGTTCGATATCACTTTCTAAGAGATAATGTAGAAAAGAGAAATATAAGTATGAAGTACATTTCAACTGAACACCAACTAGCAGACATCTTCACAAAAGCACTGGAAGCCGACAGGTTTGCTTATCTAAAGGGAGAGCTTGGTATGATTGATCCAACTTCTTGATTTTAATTAAATCATCTTTATTTTAAAATTTTGAGCAGACTTAACAATACATTTAACCAGACTTGATGAAGTGGTTAAGCAGACTTACTTTTTCAAAAAGAAAAATAGTAGTTATGCTAATTACTTGACGACAAAGGTAAGTCTTCTAATTTCTAGTTTAGGAGGGTTATTTATGAAAATTGTAAGAGACTGATTTTAAAAATTGGTTGAGATATTGTTTAAAAAGTTACTTTTTGACTGGCCTAAGTCGTCATTCATTAAGTCTTTTCAAGTGACAGCCGTCTGACTTAATATCATTTCACCTGTTAACTTCACGCTTTTTCATTAATAAACCTCTCAACCGCCAATTTCAAAATCATTTTTTTTTTCAAAACTCTTTAACTCTCAAACTGTCTTTTGCTATTCTCTCCCAACAAACCCTCTAGGTCGTAATTTCCTCAACATTCACCTGCATTCTCTTCAATGGTAAGACAAATCTAACCCATAATCTTACTTTAGGTCGTAATTTCATTTCGGGGTTCATATGGTGAATCCACCATTGTTGACTGTTCATGAAATACTCTTACTTTCTCTCTCTCTTTTTCACATAAATTCAATATATGTTCAGTTTATTTCCAGATTCTGGCTTAATCTTTTAACATCTTAGTCCTCTGTGTATAATTTCTCTTTACAACGCATTTGTGGGCTATTGACATGTTTTTCTCTAACAAAATATGTTGAAATTCCTCAATTTCTGAGCTCAAACTCAATATCTTGCTTCAATTAAGAAATTTTTATGTTTCTCTAGTATTTGCCTTAATTTCTCTCATTGAAATTTTGTAGGCTGGAACTTCGTTTGCTGAACAAACTATGAGTTCTGAAACTCCCATTCCCAACCTTCCTGCATCTATGTACCATGCTGGGATGTGCATTGATGAACCATCTATGCGTGCCTACGCCACGGGAGTCAACTCGAGTATACAGTAGCAGTCATTCTCAACACCCGACTCAACTGGGCTCATATACTATTCGAGCTGTTGTGTGATGCTATTGATGCTGTCCAAGCATCTATTAAGCAGAAGAGGCCCTTTGTCCGCCTCATCAACGTTCTTCTTCGCTACAACAGGTCTTTTCTCAACCACCTGGTGAACTTTGAGAAGAAGAAAATCTCAAAGGTTGTTCAATTCACCAGGACCTTCATCCTTAGCCACCACAAGCTGAGGAATGAAAAGCTCGAGAAGCAAGGGCTTCCCTCTCTACTTCTGGTCCATACTTTCAATCCTCCTCCACTGGTGATCCTCAAGATCAACCCTGAAAAGATAGTGGATGCCTTTATGGCAAAGCAGCTAGATCGGAAGCTTGAGAATGCTGCTCAAGCAAGGCTGCTGTCAAGTCTTCTACCCTAGACGCCCCTACAGACCCTGCTCTCTCCAAGAAATGCAAACACAAGCATTCTACAGTTGAGGAGGAACTAGCTGCAAAGAAGAAGAAGAAGAAGTCTTCTTCAAGCACTGCTGCTGACACTTCTGTTGCCCCCAAAAGGAAGAAGCGTTTAGCATCCACTATTTCTTCTTCAGCACCCGTGTCGGATGAGCCTCAAGCCGTAGAAGAACCTGCCCTTCTTCGTCCCCGAAAACGTAAATCCACACGTTCTCAACCCTCCGAACCCTTCATCCCTTTGACCCTCCTTCCTCCTATCCTATCTTTTCTACCTCTCCCCCTCATTCATCTCCAACAAACCCTGCTGCTGTTGGGGAGGATACATCCACACCTTCTTCACCCCCTTTCTCAACAACCCCTGCTATTGTTGAGGAGGAGCATACTTCCCCCCTCCTCGGAAAAAGAAACGCAGACTTTGCAAGAAGTCTGTGGCTCCTCAAACCTCTTCCCCTCCTTCATCTCCTCCAGAAGCTATCCTTTCTCATCCCTCTTCTCCTAAACCCATCTTTTCCGTTTTCCCCGACTCTTCTCTAGCTCTCATCCCTGCTTCTACTCCCTCTACCTCTTCCTCATCCTTCTCTATGTTAGAAGCCTTTTCTTCTCTCGACCCCATATCTCTTCTCTTCTCTATCAAACCTCTTTCCATCCCGAACTCTATTCTCCACATACCCAATACCTCAAGCCCATCTCCATCTCTGCTGACCTCTACTGAATTCTTTTCCCTTTTATCTCTTCTGACCTATAAGTTCCTCTTTGAACTTAGCTCCATCTTAGACCTCTTTACCCCTTCTCCTCCAAATTTCATTCTTCTTCCCGAATTTCCTTTTCCCTCTTCCTTTCTTGAGCCTTCTTCTCTTCCTTCCTCTCCCTCTATCAGTGATTCAGACACTGACATGGAACTAAACCCCAAACCTTCCACTCCTCCTTCACAATATAACCATGCTGATCCCAACTCTGCTTCTTCTTCCTCTTTCAACTCTTCTCTTCCTCCACCTCCTAACCCTGCTGACACCTTCATCCCTGTCAACCTTAACCCCCAATTTCTTCCTTCCAACTCTGCTAACACTGCACTTCTTAACCTCCTTCGAGCCAATCAAGCCCAACTTGAGCGTCTTAATGGCACGGTCTCATCCATGGCACAACAAATTGACGTGATGAACTACAGCTTGAACGCCATCCACGCCACCATTTTTTATCTTGGGAAGATCGTTGAGAACCTTGTGAATGACACTGCTCAGGCTTTCACTTCCCACCACTTCCTCGTTTAAGACCAGCAGGAGTCATTAATCAGCATGCTTCACTCCCAGCAAGTTAGTATTCATCAACTCTTCGATGAGCTCCGCACTTCTCTTGCCCGCACCGTCATTGCTGAAAGTGTCGACAACGACTTCACTATTGTTCGTCATGTTAAGCGCGCTAACCTGAGGGCTGCTGACGCTAATTAGCGAAGGGTTGCTGCCATCAGGGAGGAGAGAGCTACTCATCACTTGAACCAAGCACTGATGGAAGAACAAAACAGACTTCGAGAGTGCCTCAATGACCGCATCAGAATCTGGGTTGGTGACTACTTAGAACGTCGCCGAACTCAACCCAACCTATTCTGAACTGGTATAACTCTTATATTCTAACTTCTTATGGTTCAAATTCTGCTCTTGAAAAACTCTGCTGTTAAACAACCTGTTTAACTTACAGATGTAATATATTTTGGATTATGATTACTTGCTTTATTATCATGTCTATTTAGACTTAGCGTTTAAATCTTTAAACTGCTTATATCCTGTTTTTTTTTTGTCATGCCAAAATTTAAACTCTGCTTAAACTCTGTACCTAGTCTAGCTATCTCTCTACTAAAGACTTCTGCTCTGAGAGGCATGTCTGCATTTCTAAAATAATTTTTTTTAAGACATGTTATTATCTTAGTGCATAATTCAAAGTCTGCTAATAGCTGAGATAATGACATCAACCAAATAGTAGGAGATTATTGACCCTCACAGGTTCTAGATTTGGTTGAGTCATCTTCTGATTCTATTGCACAGTGGCTAATAGGTCTGCGTACTAGTTAGTGTGGCAACTGTCTTAGAATCAAAGGTTTATTAGAACAAGTTTAGTGTTAGTCTCTCCAAAGGCGCGAACCAGCAAGCTTCAACAGCAACCTTGAAAGCACGGTTCACCAGTAGACTTTGAAGTCTGCTCAGCTCAAAATCAAGTTCAGCCAAACATGTGGAATTAGGTCACTTATTATTTGATCTAGATATTTTTAACATCTAGTCAAATAATATTCAAATTATCTTCATCAGATTTCCCTCCAAAGAAGTCAACCATGTCATTATCTGGCTTCAGACTATCTGCACAGACAAATTGTCTAGACTGTCACCTGAATCATGAAGACTTAAAACATTACCTCTTTTGGCTAAGAAGACATTCAAGCTGTAACGCCTGCAAGTTGAAACCTTACTTTGTTTGGGAATGTCTGACTCTGCAATCACTGCATCAGTGATGTTGTTGCTGCACTTAGTCTACAAAGCGTCGAAATGCATTCAATGCATTATATCATTGGACACAATCTATCCTTTCTCAGTCCAACGGTCCAAAAGATCTCCCTTGGTATATATTCAAGTTTTAAAGATCTGAACAAAAACAATCTCTTGCACATTCAATAGTCAAGCTTCATCTTCAAAGCTCAAGCATTCAAGAGATCCAAAGGACAATAACTAACACTTCACTAAACATCCTGAAGCTGCAGATCTTCTAGTCATTACTCTGTTTCAGCTTCTTCTAGTTTGTCATTAACTATTCTTTACTTTAGCTCTTAAGAGAGTTGTGAGTCCCAAAGGGCACAATAATAAGCTAGAAGGGGGGGGGGTTGAATAGCTTATTATACACTTAAAAAACCTTTTAAGTAAGTTCTTTTGACAAGCACTTACAATCTATTAGGAAGATTGAAGTTGTGGAAGTCTTGCAAAGAAACTGGTTCAAGTTTGCCGATTAAGGACTACCGGTAGACTTGAATGATTACTTAAGTCTACTGTTTAAGGATATAGATAAAGGAAATAATAAACAGTTCAAAAGTAAACAAACAGTAAAAGAAGAACACAAGTATTTTGGGATGGTTCACACTATAAAGAGTGTTACGTCCACCACCAAGGCAGTCAACCTTGGATTTAAAAGTGCACTATGTTTTCCACTAGTTCTATTACAAGGAATATACCCAATGGATCGTGTACAAAAATATTAACTTGTGTTTGGGGGTTTAGGAATTAAATATCTGGGTAAACAAGATATTTAATTCGTGCAGAAGAATAGCTTTAAAAGAAAAGAACAAGAAGTTAAAAGATATGTGTTGATGCAGGTCTTGTTGTTGTTGTCGAGGACTTCTTGATCTGTTTAAGATCTCTTGAATGCACTGAGAATAAAGAGTTTGAGTTGTAGTAGTTTTTCAGAGCATTTCCTTCGATGTATCTCTTCAGTATTTTATGGCGGCATTTATAGCTGGAGCATTCTTGAGATCCGTTGGAGAAGACGAAGTGTAACAGCTCTATTAGGTTAAATGCATTAAATGCATAGAGTTGTCTTTGAAGATTTCGTCTTCACAAATATAAAGCAGGGAATGGGTGTAGAGATGTTTGCAGAGACTGGTAGTAGGGCAATCTGGATGTCAGATCTGCAAGAGTTGGTACGCAAGAGGGGTGACGATGCTTCACCGCTCTTCTCATCGCTCATACTGCGAAAGTCTTCCTGCTTTTTGGAAAGCTGCTTTCGGCGTGTCTGAGATGTCAGGGAATGTCTCAATTTAAATTCAAACTGATAAGGATAAATTTAATTGATCCATTCAGATTTGTTTGACTGGACACGTCATGCTTGACCATGTGCAGACAAGGTCTGCCGCTGGTTACTATAGTAGGTCTTTCGGTGAAGCACAACTGAGGTCTTCCGCTGAACCTGCGAAGTCCTATAAAATAAACCATTCTTGGCAAAGTTTTATACACAGTTGCCACGCTAATTGATACGCAGCCCAATTAGCCACTAATGTATAAAACTATTGTAATGTGTGAGCAGATATAAATCTAAATACAAATGAGCATTAACAATCTCCTCCTATTTATATCTGGTCATCATTACTTACAAATGAGGGCTATAAACAACAATGTGATAGATAATATCATGTATAAAAGTATTTTTAATTTTATATCGGTAGACATGCCTCTATCAAACAATAGAACACCTCAAGTGTAAAGTCTAATCTAGGTGTTTACAAAATATAAGGGAAACAATAGAACAACACACATATTAGTAGTGAACAGTTCAAATGTGGATTTAAACTGAGTGTTTAAATTCTAAGCAGGTATGAAATGCAATAACAAGAATTTAAACAATAGAAATTTTTTGAAAGTCAATTAATCTTCTGTATTATAAACGAGAAGTTTAATATTTACAGAGTTTTCAAAAATAAAGATAGATACAAAGGTTAAAGGAAGAACAGATACAGATTTACCAAGGTCTTTTCCCTTTGCCTTTGTCTACTGCTTCTTTCTCCCTTCTCTGTCGCTCAAGCTCTTCAGTTCTTCTGATGTATTCATCATCGACAGAAGTGGGAGGTCTAGTGGATCGAGAACGGTAGTCCGGTTCTTCACGAAGACGTCTGTTCTCTTCCAGAAGCGTTTGGTTGATAGACTTCATTTGCTTCTCCTCCGTGATGGCCAGATCACGTTCTCGCCGAGCATTCATAACATCATGAGCTGAGTCGCGAGCAATGTTGTTGAGCTCCAGGACAGGCGGGCGGCTGTGACCGAGATGAAGAGTGATGGCCTGGAATAACTCGTAGAATAGAGATGAGTAGAGCCGGACGCATTCAGAGCATTGACCTTCGACATTAATCTTGACATCCGTAAACTCGTGCTTCATTTGTCCAAATCGGGTCCACACGTCATCTTGGAATTACCGAAGAAGAGCAGCATTTTTGTCATTGGCCTTGGACGCGGCAGTGGTAATCTCAGCGGTAGCGGTAGAGATGCTTGTTAGCTCTCCTAGCCTGTCGTAGATTGCGTCCAGGCGAGACAAGATTTCAGCATTGGCCAGCTATGAGGGAGAAGGTTCCAGGCCAATGTGAACATGATCAGCACCGGTAGAAGAGGTTGCGCCAGGGGGCATGGTAGGAAGAATTGGAGAGGGAGTGGTGGAAGAGGTTGAGTCTTGGGTGGGGATGGTGTGGGTAAAAGAGGAGTTGGTTTTTGGTAGGGAGGGAGGTTCTGGAGGAGAATCGACCTGAATGTCAGTGTGGGAGCTGTCACTGACAGTCGGTGATTCCGGTAATGGGTCGGTAGAGAACCAAAAAGAAGGGGCTAGATAGAAAAGAGTTTTGGGTTTGAGGAGGGTTGGTTGTGGTTGTGGTTTATCTTGAGGAAATAGATCTGCTACCGATGAAAGTTCAAAGAGGAACTTAGAGGCAGTAGAGTCTAGTGGTTTGCTAGGAGAGGGTTGGGTGGGGGTGGGTTGGGTGTGACGAGGTGAAGAAGGGGTAAATAGGTTAGGGGAATAGTTGAAAAGGGAAGGAGGAGGGGTAGGAGTTCTGGTAGGCTCCTCATGTCTGTGTGGCTCCTCCTGAGGGATAGACTCCTCCGGAGGTGGTGAAGTCCTCTGAGTAGTTGATTCAGAAGGAATGGGTTGGTTTGGTTTGGCGGTAGAGGTTTGGTTGCCGGAAGAGGGTTGGGTGGCGATAGAGGGTTGGGCGTCGGCAGACCTCTTTTTCTTCCTTAGCAACTGAATAGGGGGCTCAGCTGCATCATCGACAAATACTTGAGTGTCTACAAGTGGCTGGTCTTGAAAGGTTTTACGTAGTCGCCTACGTTTTGGCTTTGGTGAAGGTGAAGGTGAGGGTTGTCGTTTGTGTTTAGGAGATGGCTGGGTAGAGGAGGCTGGTTGACTTGGGGAAGATGGTGAAGGAGATGAGGGCTTACCGACAACAGAAGAAGAACAACCGGTAGACTTGTCTTGTCTTCCTGCCTTCAGCTCTTGCCTGATACACTTGGCCTGACGCTTCTCAGCTTCCACTTCTTCCGCTCGAGCCTTTTTGGCCTTCGCTGATTGTTTGGATTTTAGCAGCTGCTCTGACTCGTCAGCCAAATCTTTTGCTTGCTGGTGATGAGTTTGAGCAACTTGGGCATCGAATTTGGCAGATGCCTTTTTGAAACTCTTGCTGGCAGGTTCATACGCATCCATGTTGAAGCACGTAACAATCATAAGTATAGGCTTAGCAACCTTTTCAAGAGAGATAGACGGAAGACCTTTTTGTTGCCGTCGCTTGTTCTCATATTCAGTATACTTGTTGAAGAACGAGGTGGTCAGCTGTTTGTCCTTTGTCACCAACATAAGTTCATCTTCTGTAACGGAAGAATTGACTTGCTCTGTGTCTCGCAGAAGGACGTTGATCAGTCTGACGAATGGCCGTTTGCAGTTGGGGTTGTTATTGACTTTCTCAACACACTCTTTCAGTTCATTGAACACAATGGTTTCGAAGTTGAGGTGAGTCTGTAGGTAGACGGCACTGGTGAGATTCAGCTGTTGTGTAGTGAACATATCATGGGCCCCGCTTTTGAATAGCAGGCCCTTGTCAATCATATGGCTGGATCAGTAGACGTCCAGCGGAAAGAGATTCCTCAGCATCTTTCCCTGAGGTTCCCTTGGGGTATCAACTCCCCTCATTGCTTCCCAGGCATGGTTAGCCTCAGCAATTGATGACTCTAGTGCACCACCAAAATATACACCAATAATGGTGGAGATGGTCTTGGCAGTGATAAAGATGGGTCGGCCTCGAATCCATTCACGCAGAGCATTTTGATTTTTGAGTTCCATTCGTTGGTAGAACTCTTCAGCCAGGAGTATACTGTAGTCTTTGTTGTTAAGGCAGAAGAGTGGAAGAAGCCCCGAAGCGTTCATATCTTCGCAGGCCTTGACTCCGGCGGCAATCGTGCAGACGGATTGGAGATCTATGCACATTCCGGGTATATACATTTTTGGGTCCAGAGCGACTATGATGTCGTGAGCGGCGGGAAATGGAGGGTACCTAGGTAAATTGACGTCCAAACTTGGTGGGATGTCTTTTCGAGAGTCAACTCCTTCTGTTTACGCTTGAGGATTTTGGGGATTTTACCTGAAAGAATACAATCAGAAATTAGGGCTTTTTACCTCACATGATAGACAAGCAACAATTTCAAGTTTTTCTAAAGTTAATCGAACTTTTTGAAAATAAAAACTTGAAACCCTTGAATGTTTAGGTTAAGCAAACCAGAGAAACATTAAACAGATGATTTCTAAAAGAATAAGTACTCAAAGTATATAGAAGACTGTTAGTTTCTAGGTTTTGAAGAACAACAATGGCGGCTACTGTCGGATACGCGAAAGCGACCTTTCGAATTCCATAACAAGTAGCTTAAAAGATGAAATACTAAACAATAATTAATGAATAGCAAGTCGGAGAGTAATGAAGAGCATACCATTGTTGCTAATGAGAAGAAGAAACAAGAATAATTTTGAAATTGAGGAAGCAGTTGCAGAGAAAGTGAGAGAGGGCTTGAATAGAGAGAGAAATATTTGGACAAAGGGTTTTCGTAAAGTTTTGGAAAGGGCGGTTCAAGGTCTATTTAAAGACCAATTTTTGCGCATAAATCCGGAACTTAAGATATTGTCAAAGTAGAACATTTTTTCTCTTGACCCCCCTTTTTGTTTAAAAAACCTTTTTCACTAAAATAGACTAAGTAGAGATACTGACCTTTAAGTCTTCCGCTAGAGGGTAAATGACGTCTTCCGGTAAGTATAAAACTAAGTCTACCGGTATGAAAGAAAAACTATAAGATATTTGAGATTAAGCAGTAGGATCAATCATACCAAGATTTCTCCTTAAATAAGCAAACCTGGTGGCATCCAGTGGCTTTATGAGTATGTCAGCCAATTGATGTTCAGTTGGAATGTATTCCAGACTGATGTTACCTTTCTCCACATGATCTTTGAGGAAGTGATAAGAGATATCAATGTGCTTTGTCTTCGAGTGCATCACTGGATTCTTGGAGACTGAAATTGCTGAGGCTGCATAATATGCATCTGAGTATCCAACTAGATCGAAGTTGTTGCATTTGGAATACCAGATACCTAGATTTGTAGTCGTTGAAACATATCTGATGATACGTTTCGCAGCAAGCAAATGTGATTCTTTTGGATCTGCCTGAAATCTAGTACAAACACAAACAGGAAACATAATATCAGGTCTACTGGCAGTAAGGTAAAGAAGTGAACCTATGATTCCTCGGTACTTGATCATGTTCTCTTGCTTTCCCTTCTTATCTTTATCAAGATGGTAGTCGGTAGACATTGGAGTCTCAAATCCTTTTGCTGAATCAAGACCAAATTTCTTGATGAGTTCCTTTGCATATTTGGTTTGGCTGATGAAGATTCCATCAGAAGTCTGTTGAATCTGCAGTCCTAGAAAGTAGGTAAGTTCTCCCATCATACTCATCTCGAACTTGCTTTGCATCAGCTTCTCGAATCTCTTGCACAGGCTTTGGTTGGTTGATCCAAAGATGATGTCGTCCACATAGATTTGTACCAGAAGAGAATGACCTTTGTGCTTGAGGATGAACATAATTATATCTATTCTTTCTCTCACGAATCCTTGTTCAATCAAGAATTTGGATAGAGTTTCATACCAAGCTCTGGGAGCTTGCTTTAGGCCATAAAGTGCTTTCTTGAGTCGGTATACATGATCATGTTTGTCTTGAATGTCAAAGCACGGAGGTTGTTCAACGTATCTGGTTTCTTGAAGATCACCATTCGAAAAGGCACTCTTCACATCCATTTGATAAACTTTGAAGTCCATGAGCAAGGCATAGGCTAGAAAGAGTCGGTGCTTCTAATCTAGCAGCGAGGAAGCAAATGTTTCATCGAAGTCAATTCCTTCTTCCGTCGATAGCCTTAAGCAACCAATCTAGTTTTGTTTTACGGTGGCGTTCCCATCTTCATCTCTTTTGTTTCTGTAAACCCATTTGGTACCGATAACTAGATGGTCAGTCGGTCTTTGAACCAAGCTCCACACTTTGCATCTTTCAAACTGGTTCAGATCTTCTTGCATAGCTTCAATCCAGTAATGATCTTCGATAGATTCATCAATCTTCTTTGACTCGATTTCAGATACGAATGCAAATGCAAACATAGTCTCATATCGAATTCTATTTCTCGTACGAACTCCTGAGTTGAGATCACCAATGATTTGAGAAAAAGGATGATCTCTTGTTTCAATAATAGTTAGAGGAAGATCACTTATAGTGGGTTCTTCCCTTAAGAAGTGCAGGTAGGTTGAAGATGATTCACAAAATCGAGTTCGAGAAAGAGATAGGATCTTGAAACCTTCATTTCGATGGACAAGAAGGGTGAGTGATGCAAGGTGTTTGGGTAAGCAGAAGAGATGGGTTACGGGTCAATAGAAGAGTTGGAGGTGGAGCAGGGGGTTGAGTCTGCCGGTGGTGAAGGGTTAACGAGAAGCTGGAAGGGTATGCGATTGCTGAGAGCGAAGTGGAGTTGAAGTAGATGTTGTATTTGTACCTGTCTCATCATTATCATAATCATTAGCAACATTTGGAGCCTTTCTAGGCTCTAACAAGTCATATTCATCAAAAGTAGCATGCACAGATTCTAAATTTTTTAAAGAAGTTTTACTGAAAAATGCGAAATGCTTTTGAATGTTTGGAATACCCCAGAAAAATTCCTTAAATACGATTTCGCATCAAATTTTCCTCTATATTCTTTTCCATTATAAAGAATAAAACATTCTGATACAAGAAGATTTTAAAAATCCTATGTTTGGGGCTCTTCCTCTCCATATTTCATATGGGTTTTGTTATGAAACTTGTTTACGAGGGATGCGTTGCAGGTCAAACATGCGAGTTGACAAGCCTTACGCTTGAGAAATACTTTGGAAGTTTTGCTTACGCGGCATAGTTCTTCTTTGCTTCAATCAATGTTACATTCTTCCATTCGGTTACACCATTTTGTTGGAGTTCGGCAACGAAAGCCTTGAAGTTGTGGCGATCCGGTGGTCATCACGGTATCTTTCTACTAGTTGTTCTTGAATTCGGTGCCATTGTGCGATCTTATGTCACTAATATCTTCAAGCTTTTGGGTTTGAAGTCTTTTGAAAAAGCGGTGACTAGATCATATGTCTCATCTTTAAAGTCATTGTTTCGATCCGGGTGAACCTAGAGT
>JABEVN020002627.1:0-20859 GCA_013146195.2 Codonopsis lanceolata
CCCTCCATTACGTCCAACGACAAACAATCCTAAAGTGGCATCAGCTATGTAGAGTTGTCTGGTGCGATGGAAGAAAGCCAAAGTTAAGGGCCTGCCGCAGGTGGATAACAAGTTGAGGGTTTTAACGCCATCACACAGCGCTCTCGTCCTGAAACAAATAAATCAATGTTAATTTGTTATTGATAATTAAATATGAATAAATATTTAGTGAACTGAAGCGGCCATAAAAATACATAAAAGAAGGTTTAAATCATATTGAGTGAGATATATAGTTAGCGAGTTACCTATTTGGGGAGGTGTAGGCAAAGTTGACAAATCTATTTCTTGAATTTTGGTACATAAGAATTCGACCGTCCATGACACCGGTGTAAGGTCCCCTGCCTAAGGAGTCAAAGGCAAAGTTATGAGGACCGAGTGATGGGACGGGCAGATTTTGAATCGAGGGAAGATCGGATAAAACTGAAGAAAAGAATAATGAAGGGATGAAGAAGAAGAAGAAAACCGAAAGCATTTTGTTGATAAGAAGTTTGAAGCTGGTGATTCGTTATATTATGTTTTACTAACTGTATTAGTATGGCTATAAATATATGATGATGATGGAGAGTTGTTGTATACTTGTATATGAATATGAACTGGTTAAAGCAATGTATTTATAGGGAAACTATTGAGGATAATGAGTTAGTCAGAAAGGGTCAAGTGTCTGGAAAAGTCAGAAGGGTTTTGCAATAATGGAATGGCTCAATCATAGGTTGATTGGGCAAAGGACGCATTCAATAGCCTAAGTTAAGA
Source organism: Codonopsis lanceolata (assembly GCA_013146195.2). Lineage (NCBI taxonomy): Eukaryota > Viridiplantae > Streptophyta > Magnoliopsida > Asterales > Campanulaceae > Codonopsis > Codonopsis lanceolata. The sequence continues at coordinate 790 of JABEVN020002627.1, forward strand.
GGATAGATTACCCAGTCAGACATCTACTCTACCACTCGTACGAACAGATCGAGTCTATTACAAGCCTAAAGTTAAGTTAATCCACCACTGGTTCCATGTGGCCCAGCCTCCATACCGTAATACCGTACGGCTGAGTTAATGACTCGGTCACGGCGGCTACATTATAATGGACAACTAACTAACTTTACGTTTCTATTCAGAAAATGAATATAAGAGAACAAAAATTTAGAGAAGACGGCCGTATGAATATTTTTTTTGTAAGATATATATTTTTTTATCAATTTATTATGTATTAGTGGATTAAGTTGTGAGACATTTAGGCTTCATTTTACGAATTAAGACTTAATTCATAAAATGGTTTTACAGGAGATCTGCTCGTAACCAAACACCTAAACAAACATTCTTGGGAAAATTTCGGTCAACTTCTTTGCAAATAGACTGTGTGACACAGTCATATCCCAAACCCCCAACATATATATACATATATGATATGCTTATGGTTATATGACTCTCTCTCTCTCTCTCTCGCTGTAACTCTCTCTCTCTCTCTATTATTGTGAGTTAGAATATGACCAAGTTGAATTGACATGATAAAAGTTATTCTAGTGATTTTAATTTTTCCTAATTTTTTTTGAGATCATTCCAAAACCAAGTCCCAATTTTATAAGAGTACAAAGTTTATTATTGATTTTTTTTTTCAAAATTATAAAAAACGTAATTTGTATCACTTTATGACTTTCTATCTAGACAAGTTCACCTCCAGATTTTCAATTATAATTTGTTTTTTAATTTGATCAAAATTTGTCTTGGGACTCACTAATTTGAAAAGGTGTTGCCTGGTTCTTCAAATTTATTTATTTTTTGGATCAACAAGGCTAGTCATTTGAACATCAGATATGTGAGTTTATGAATCGTGAATTAAGAGGTTTTTCTCCAAAAAATTGAACTTCAATTTTGTTAATTTATGTACGGTTTTTTTTCTTTTCACTTGTTACTTGACCAATTTAACAAGCCCCCTTTTATTGGGGATTTATTAAAAGGTTTTATTCTTATGTTTGAATTTTTGGTTTCTAGTTTATGTTGAAAAAGTCTCAAATTTTGATAAGAAAAAGATTGTCTCAATAATTAAGATTTGAGATCCTAGTTGTAAAAAGAATATAGCCACGAGGATCATAAACCTTATGGATGGCGGATTTCATTATTGACATAGATTAAGGGTCTTAATCCCAATTAGCGTAGGTTTTTTCTTAAATCTTATATGAAGATGTGATGAGACGTCAATTAGTGACAAACCGAGAGAGTAATACATGAATAGAGAAGAAATACAATAGACGACGAACACATTTAATGATCAAGGGTCTCGAGGTTTTGTCTGTGAGCTTTGTGACATAGTTTCAATCCTTGTAACTTTTTTTCTGGGAAGGTGAGTACGCTAAAAACTCTACGTAAAATCTTCATATCTTCAACATTTATAGTAAATTTGTTGCTTGCCTTAGAGTGAATATATGAAGTAAATTTTGTGTCCCCTTTTGTTTGTTTGATTACATTATATTTGCTAGCTAGTTATTTTCTTGCCAATATTTTTTCAAGTACTTGATACTATTATCTCAGTCCAGATTTCCTGTACCACTTGTGTGTACCACTGGTGTACCACTTTTCATCTCAACCATTGGTCGAGATACAATGATTGAGATGCAATGATGAAGATGAAAAGTGGTACACCAGTGGTATACACAAGTGGTACAGGAGATCTGGACTCCTATTATCTATTAACTATAACTAAAACAGAAGCCGCTGCTGACACGTGGCGGCTTTCTGTGAAATTGGAAAAGCTTTAAATGAAACAGGTGCTGACACATGGCATGAAATTTTTTTTTTATTTTTATTTTTTGCCAAATATTGCTTAATTTAAAAACTAAAATTTATCCAATTTGTTTTGACTCGACTAATAAGTTTAGATTTGGATAAGGAAGATACTCACCATCTATCAAGTATTAAGATAAGTTCATTTTTTGTAAAAAAAAAAAATACCTTATCTTTAAAGATTATTATTAACAGTAGAGTAAATCTCATTTTAAAAGATAGTTACAAATCAAATCCATGTTTTTGAAATTACAAATCTTCACCGACAAATTCGGAACAAATTCTCATTAACTGACTGAGATGATGTTATATTGAAGGTTATCCCAAAGATTATATATATCTGGGAGAAAAAATGTGGAGAGTTGTGCCTGTGCAGCAAATAAAAGCATGATTGGCGAAAGGAAGAGGTACATTCCATGGGTGATGAGGTAATTATAGTCAAGCTTAACATATTTTAACTTGATTGACTTCTAGAAATCTAGGAGATTTAGCGATATGGTAGATAATAAGGGTTCATTTGGTTTTGATTCCATAATTTTTCATGCTAGAAAGTTGAAAACACTTGGTTAGATCATTGCTACAAAAAGAAGGACAATGTCAATTGTTGAAACGAGCATTGCTATAGAACTAGATATTTGATATAGAAAGTTTACAGACTTGTAGAAGGTGAGTCCTACCAATTAAGTAACCATGAAGAGTTCAGTGACCCATCTATCCAATTATAAGGGGAGATCGAGCCACCAAAAATAATCTACTTCCTTCTCTTCTGCATATTCACTGTACTTGCTCACAACAGCATGGGGTCCGTACATTTCCATTTCTCTTTTGACCTTTTCTATTTTCTCTTAAATGAACTTCTGCCCTTTCTCGGGAACTTTTTTCATCAAATCAGCAGTATCTTGAATTTCTTTCTCTGTGATCCATCTATCCAAGTCTTTTCCTATATCTTTCATAGCAGCTTTAGTCTCTGGATCATTATCTGCATTGTAACATTCCAGAAACCCGCGCGACCATTTCTTCATGTGCTCCCAGAACTCTTTTCCGAATTTCTTACCGGTTCTAACAGAACCGTCGCTCCTTTCTACAACAGTCTTTGAACTTTTCAAATCCTTGCTATTGAATTTTTCGTTTCGAGTGTCTACCGCTGAGCTGCCAGCTGTATTATCATGGGAAGGGGATTCTTGAGATTTTTGCACCAAATCTTGTCTATCCCTCTTTACAAGGTTTGAGTTACTTAAGCTTCCAAAAAAAAAGTGCCTTTCTTTGCTTTACATAGTCATCGAGGACCGCTGGAGTTGTATCTAGCGGTGGACCTTTTCAGCGGGGTATAATTTTCTCTAGGGGATCGATCATACACGCTAATACCATCTAAGGGAAGTACAAGAAGTTTGGTTAGTATCACAATGTTGATTTCAAAAATAATATTCCCTACATTCCACTCAAAGAATGCATACTTGTCGACCATTTTAAGGATTAAAGTAGTTTTACATTTAACTTTAATAATTAAAAATAGCTTTCCTTTTAAGTACAATGCAATAAGGGGAAATATGGAAACTCATGAAATTATCAGCTTAATAATCTAATATACTTGCTAAGATTTGAAGCAAAATATTTCTTAATTACCTTTCTTAAAGAGTCCATCATTTCTTTTTATTTTTCTTATTGGGGATAGTTTCGAAGAAGTCTTCCATCTTATTACTCTTTTCTTTTTGAAATAATGTTTTTATCATTATTCCATGATTGGATGTATGTTTATATTAATTGATAAGTCTCGCTCTAATATGGATAACACAGACAAACATACAATATTCTAATCTACTATACAATAGAGCTCAGTTTCGCACACTCGCAATTGATAAAAGATAAAGAGCGGCTGAGATCGATTATTTTACTTTTTATCAAACGGCTGTAATTTATTGCTCAGTGGCACATGTGTGAACGGAAGTTAGCCGTGTCCCCGCACAACTCTTCTCCCTCTGCGTCTCCCTCTCCCTATACGATTCCAACTCCCTATAGTTTCTCCAAAATCCCCCTGAATCAGGACTGTCAAGAAGATTCCTAACCGCACCACTCACATTAATTACAAGCCCAAGAAGAGTCCTAATTAACTATGTCTATGTATGGTGATAAATAGAGTCCTTATACGTCTATCCTATATCAGTTTCTCTTCTCCCTCTGCGTCCCCCTCTCCCTATACGATTCCAACTCCCTACGGTTTCTCCAAAATCCCCCTGAATCAGGATTGTCAAGAAGATTCCTAACCGCACCACTCACATTAATTACAAGCCCAAGAAGAGTCCTAATTAACTATGTTTATATATGGTGATAAATAGAGTCCTTATACGTCTATCCTATATCAGTTTCTATCAAATGATACAACAAGATTAATCAAAAATATTTATTTTTGGTTTTTTAAAAAATATCAAATTGTAAATCTTTTAAAAGTGAATTGACCTGCAATTTTTCTAGACTAATAAATTTAGATCAGCAAATTGACCAATGTATTCAATAATTGGGTGCAATGTGGTCCCTGCCGTTAACGAGCCATCCACTTTTGCAACGGAATTGTTAATGTTGATTAACTGATGGATTTTATAAGGGGTATTCTTGTACATTTTTATTGAAAATGCTGACGAGACTACCATCATTTTTTGCTTTTGTTTTTTGTTTTTCATTTTTGTATTTTAAATGGAGATGTACAAAAATACCCCTCATAAAATCCCTCAGTTAGTCCACATTAACAGTTCTGTTTCAAAAGTGGATGGCCCGTTAATATCATGGACCACATCGCACCTAATTATCAAGTACATTGGTCAGTTTTGGAATATTGTAAATTGGTTAGTTAAATCGGTTACCTGCGAATAGTACGATAGTCAAAAAGATAATTTTCTTGAGAAAGAAGTATAGAGATGAGAGAGAGAGAGAGAGAGAGAGAGAGAGATAAATGATATTCATATCATATTACTTCTTTTGTTCCGGACAAAAAATATATTATTTCATTTTTTGATGTTTCATTTAAAGAGTTCATTTTCAAAAATTAAGGCATAAAATTAAGTGGCAATTATTACTAGTGAGCTATTTAAAGTTTTATTTTTTAAAAAAATTTGACTTTCAAACAAGGACTCTTTGTCCAGAACGGAAGAAGTATATTACAAATGTATGAATTTTATTTTAATTAGAGGCAAGGCACAATAATAATTTGTTTATTCAAGTGGGTGCAATGTTTAACACTTTGGGTGTGCTCGTTTAGCACTTATGTTTTTACAATAGTAAAAAAGTAATACAAATTACATGCTTACGATATTGAAAAAATGGAAGAAGAAAAATGTGCGTCAACTTTTTATTATAAAAATAGTCAATTTACATCAAAAAATCAAGCATGACAATAATTTATGATTGGTGACAACAGTCTGTTACAAATTAAATATGATAGTTTTGATTATTATTTTTAGGTATTTTTAAGTCTTGAACTAGTGATCAGATACATGCACGACACTGATTAAGCCACATGTATAGTAAACAGACCAATAGTCTCAAATTTATCAATATTACATTCCCTGTTTTTCAGACGAATAGATAATTATACTATTTTGAAATATTTTATTTAAAAATTCAATTTTTAAAAATTCTGTCCACAATTCTAAAATCATTTCAACTATACTCTACATATTTTTAATATTTAAACATACTACTCTCCCCGTTTCACTTAAAGAATCCTTATTTAAAAAGTCTAATTATTAGATGATATATTAATATCATTAAGGTTAGTCATAATCTAATTTTATTATAAAAATAGTCAATTCACATCAAAAAATCAAGCATGACAATAATTTATGATTGGTGACAACAATCTGTTACAAATTAAATATGATAGTTTTGATTATTATTTTTAGGTATTGTTAATTCTTGAACTAGTGATTACATACATGCACGAGACTGATTAAGCCACATGTATAGTAAACAGACCAATAGTCTCAAATTTATCAATATTATATTCTCTGTTTTTCAGACGAATAGATAATTATATTATTTTGAAATGTTTAATTTAAAAATTCAATTTTTAAAAATTATGTCCACAATTCTAAAATCATTTCAACTATACTCTACATACTTTTAATATTTAAACATACTACTTCCCCCGTTCCACCTAAAGAATCCCCATTTGAAAAGTCTAATTATTAGATGATATATTAATATCATTAAGGTTAGTCATAATCTACTATACAATAGTGCTCAGTCTCGCACACTCGCAATTGATAAAAGATAAAGAGCGGTTGAGATCGATTATTTTACTTTTTATCAAACGGCTGTAATTTATTACTCACTGGCACATGTGTGAACGACAGTTAGTCGTGTCCCCACACAACTCTTCTCCCTCTGCGTCCCCCTCTCCCTATACGATTCCAACTCCCTACGGTTTCTCCAAAATCCCCCTGAATCAGGACTGTCAAGAAGATTCCTAACCGCACCACTCACATTAATTACAAGCCCAAGAAGAGTTCTAATTAACTATGTTTATGTATGGTGATAAATAGAGTCCTTATACGTCTATCCTATATCAGTTTCTATCAAATGATACATCAAGATTAATCAAAAATATTTATTTTTGGTTTTGAAAAAAATATAAAATTGTAAATCTTTTAAAAGTGAATTGACCGGCAATTTTTCTAGACTAATAAATTTAGATCAGCAGTCCGATTTTGTTCGGATGGAAAGTGCATTTTTGTCCTTTACCAAATGTGAAAAATCTAACATACCCTTAATAGAGTCAGTATTGAGAAATTTAAACAATTATGCAATTGTGTAAACTAAACTATAAATAAGATCGTTTGGTTGGTGTAACCGAATAGTTTAAATGACCAAGATAAGTTTATAATCATTTAAACTACTTAACGATTATGTAATCTATTAAACCATTCAAGATGAATTTAAACAATGACGACAAATAATTTAAATGATTTAGGGGTAAAATAGTAGGACATGCAATTCTTGCCTATTGATTTGGCAGCATCCAATCTTTTATATAAAAGAGCTTAGGGAGTTAAAAAAAACTATTTATCGGTCAGGATTTGTTTTTATCAAACACAATCACTGGCCATGATTTAATTTCACGGATTTATAACCGTTTGTATCTATAACTGTTTTAGAGTTACTATTTTACAGTTTTAGAGTTATTGTTTTATGGTTTTACGGTTTTTGAGTTATTGTTTTACAGTTAATTAATTTCCACATTATCTGCTTCATTTACCGTTATTGTTTTACATTTATTGTTATCGTAATTAACTTAATCATTTTTTTGTCCCGCAATTTCGTATACAAATTTAAAAAAATTTAAAAAATAGTAAATTTTGTAATTTGATATATATTTTTTCTTTTTAACTGTTATCATAATTAACTTAATCAATTTAATTTTTGTCCGGCTTTTTTTTGTTCGGCCCACAATTTCGTATACAAATTTTTAATTAATCCCTCCGTTACGGGCAAAGAGACCCTGTTTGAAAGTCAATTTTTTGAAGAAAATAATACTTTTAGTAGTTTAATAATAATAAAATGGTTTTTACGGTTTTACAAATATTTAGTTGTTGTTTCTTAATTGATTGCTATCGTAATCAAGTGAATCCCAATTTAATTTATGTCTAAGTTTGGAATATTTGTATTTTAATTTGTTTTTCTTTTTAATTGTTATCGTACTTAACTTAATCAATTAAATTTTTTTTGGCCCGTAATTTCGTATAAAATAAAAAAAATTAAAAAAAATCGTAAGTTTTGTAATTTTTCTTTTTAACTGTTATCATAATTAACTTAATCAATTTAATTTTTGTCCGGCACGTTTTGTTTGTTCAGCCCGTAATTTTATATATAAATTATTATTTAATCCCTCCGTTCCGTGTAAAAAGACCCCGTTTGAAAGTCAATTTTTTTAAGAAAATAATACTTTTAGTAGTTCGTTAATAATAAACTGACCTTTACGGTTTTACAAATATGTAATTGTAGTTTCTTAATTGATTGCTATCGTAATCAACTGAATCCAAATTTAATTTATGTATGGCTTAGATTTATTTATAATGGACAAAGTTATTGCATCTCATGGTAAATTTGGCAACGCTATTAATTTGGTTTCCATTGTTGTTAAGTAAGAACCCACAGAAGAAGAAGACTGTGTTTTCGTTCAATAAAATTTTCTTTTCGTATTTTTACAATAGTTACAATTAAAATATTAATTTCTTAGTTTTCTTATGAAATAAATATCGTAGTAAAATGTTTTGTTTTGTTACGTATTTGGGTTTTTCTCCCTTTTCCGTAGTGTAGTGTATATATATCCAACCCCTCAAACTGGCGCCGTGCCAACGGTACGGGCAAAAGTACTAGTATAGTAAAATTAAAGGAGAGTCTATTTTCACTATAATTTTTGTTTATCCTCTGCAACAATATAAAATTAATTAAATGATTGTTGTTATGACACAATTACCATTCAAATAATATTTGTCTTTGTAAATTAATTTTTTTTGTAGCTTTTTTGATCTTTCTAAATGAATTATACTACTTCCTCCGTTTTCAAATAATTGTCTTCTTTTCATTTTTTTGTCTGTTCCAAAATAATTGTTATCTTTCAAAATTTTTATTTTTAAGAAAACACTTTTACCACTTTATCCTTACTTTTTCTACATACTTTAATTATAGCCACATGTTCAAGGACATTAAAGAAAAACTACACATTACACAAATATTTATAATACATTCAATTATTTTTTCTTAAACCATGTGTCGGGTCAAAGAGAACTATTATTTGAAAATATTGGGACTACTATCTAATTGTCAACACTAATAAAATAAATTGTAAATTATCCATTATTTTTTCTTCAAAATAAATTTGGTTGTAAAGAAATTATGTGCTTCCATAGTGTCATCTTCCTTTGAAATGTTTAAAAAAAATTTACTTTGATAAATACTAAAATAAAATTATCAATTTCATTTTCTTCAAGAAAAAAATTAAAACTATTTGAAATTAAAACTATTAATTTCATTATTTTATTTTATCTTGAAGTATATTGAGTTGATCAAGTTGTAGTTGGTTAAGTAAATTTGAAATTCATTTTACACCTGCCCATCTCTGCAACAACTTCATAAGATAATAGATTAATTTAATTAAATTGTTTCTTTTTATATTGTATTAAGTATTAATATATTAATTTTAGTATTTACCATATTTTAGATTTTTTCAAAAGGTTTTAATTATAACGATTTTGGAAAATTCTCTTGATGATAAGCAGCTTTTGCAACAACAAAAAAATCTTAAAACCGTGTATCACACGAGCATAAATCTATGAGAATTGATAAAATTAATAAGGTAAAATTAATTTTTTATTACAAGTTTAGAAAATCATCTTATTATAAAAAAAATTTACAAATAAAACAAAAATTATTAAAACTATGCATATGGTACTAAATATATCTATATAAATTCTTTTTTTTTCCTGCCAAAAATTAAAATCTGATTGATTTTAAAACAGGTGCTTCCTTTATACATGCTAAAAGTTTTTTTTACCATTTTTTTGTTGTCAAAATCGGTTAATATCATATAAAATTTATCACATTTAATTTTAACGTGTTTTACTTGATTAGTACTTCAAATTTTCATGATAAAAGTTTTTTATTTGCGGATAGATTTTATCGCGTTTGATTTAGACGTGTTTCAATTGATTAAAACTATTAAAGTCTGATAGATTTTAAAACTGATGCCTCCTTTAAAACAATGTGTATGATACTAAATATATCTATATAAATTCTTATATATATATATATATATATATATATACCAATTTTTTTTTGTCAAAATTGATTAATACCAGATAGATTTTATCACATTTGATTCAGATAAGTTTAATTTGATTAGGACTCATCAATTCTCATGTTAAATTTTTTTTAATTTTTATTATTTTACCAATACTTGATCAATTAAAAATGGATTTTATTAAATTTGATTAAACGTGTTCCACCAATACCACAAACAACCACTACGAAATAGCTTGCAAATTCTATCTACAAAATTCGCATGAATTTTCGGTTTGATTGTTCGGTGTGATCTCACGTTATTTATTTATTTATTAATTATGTGGACATCTTGCTGTTGTTGGTTCATTCAAATAGCTTGCAAATTTTTATCTACCAAATTAAGTTTCAGAAACAACACTAAGTCAACCGTGCATCGCACATGTAATAACCTAGTTTTATATCAATCCGCTTCCGGATTGAAAATTGAAACTTATAATTATTAATTCAAGAATATCTTCGTTTTTATAATAGTTTCATTTTCTGAGTTAGTTTTATTTATTTATTATTAGGCTTAAATCGTAATTTGGTCACCCTACTTTGTTGAATTATTCATTAAGCTCACACTATTATTTATTTATTTTTCACACTTTAATCACTATACTTCGTCATGACATTCAATAAGGTCACTTATGTCATTTCCATCAGTTATGTTGGACGGAAATCTCATAAATGACCAAAATTCTCTTACAAATGTTAAGGGATTTTATTTTCAAATGTTAATAGTGAGAGGTCAAACTAAAAGAATAAAATTAAACCTTAAGTTACCTGTTCAGTTGCAACGAAAACTGAACGCATGAGAGAATCTCATTAGAGAGCTCTACTGGTGAAAAGGGATTGACGACGATGATGAATCAACCAAAGGTGGCAGAGCAGATGTAGAAGAGAAGGAAGGATGTGAGAGAAATGACGGACGAAAAGGTGGAGGAAATATGTTGTTGTCGGCGAGACAAACAAGATCTAAGGGAGGAGAGAGTAACAACGATGAGGAGATTGGAGGGAGAGGACGTGGCGGTGATGACAAGGAGGGTTTTGGGGGAGAGGAAGGGGGATAAGTAATGCAACGGAAATAACAATAGAAACTCTTTCCACGATAAATTTCTTAACCAACCTAGAATCCATTAAGAAGAAATAACTGGAATCCACCAGATAAAGGAGAAAACTCTAATTTTATTTAAAAAAAATCAATTAAATTGGAATTACACTGAAACTTATTTTTATATGACTAGTAATGCTTGGAAAACAAGTTAAAACCTCCTAAAAATTAGCCTAATTACCTATGTAGTAACCTAATAGGACTTAAATTCATCACTTATATATCTAAATCTACTTCTAAACATAAAAAATATTACCCTATTAAAATTAAATACGAAAATTACAATAAAATAAAAATACCCAAACTTATAATTAAAACTAATCTAATCTTATCCTACATCAGTCACCCACTCTTGAAAAGAACTCGTCCTCGACTTAGTAATCACGGGCAGTCTCATATCATCCGCATCAAATAAATTTGTAATTCCAAAATCTCATATAGCCCCAAAATTATGTTTTTCAAAACTATCTCGCTCGAAAAATAATTGCTCAATATCATCATGCATGTTTCCAAACGCAATCTCAAGCAAATTTAAATCTTCCAGATCCAGGTCGCTTGTGAAAAACAGTAGATCAACTTTGATTTTTGGGTACTGTACTATGTTGTTCCTTACTATCGGCGCATCCTCTCCTTCTGAATCGGAATCCACATCATCCATGGCTAGCGGATCATGAGGAGGGTTCACCTCGCGTTCTACAGGTTTTGCATGAGCCCCTGCCTGTTGCCTAGGGTTTTCACCACCGAACTCATATTACGCATTCCTTCAGCGATAGCTTGATTTGAAACAACCAGATTGTCTATCGTTGCTTGAAGCCATTTAAGGAGAGCCACCGGTATAGCGTTGGTGTTGTTGTTAATGGAAACGTTAGCCACCATCTCACAGAATGTTAATCTGCTCTGATACGAACTGATGCAACGAAACAAAAACAAGGGCTCTTACCACGAGAAACTCTTCAGAAATAAGGTTGAAACACGTCAAACCTTAACCTACCTAAAATCCACTATGAGAAAACTCTAATTTTATTAAAATAATCAACAATCAATTAAATCAGAATTACACTGAAACCTATTTTTATAGGACTAGTAATGCTTGGAAAATAAGCTAAAACCTCCTAATAACTTAATAGGACTTAAATTCATTACTTATATACCTAAATCTACTTCTAAACATAAAAATATTACCCTATTAAAATTAAATACGAAAATTATAATAAAATAAAAATATTTAAACTTATAATTAAAACTAATTCAATCTTGTCCTACATTAGTCACCCACTCTTGAAAAGAACTCGTCCTCGAGTTCATACCTGAATCTGACGCATCGAAACAAAAACAAGGGCTCTTATCATGAGAAACTCTTCAAAATAAGATTAAAACACGTCAAACCTTAACCTACCTAGAATCCACTATGAGAAAACTCTAATTTTATTAAAATAATCAATTAAATCTGAATTACACTGAAGCCTATTTTTATAAGACTAGTAATGCTTGAAAAACTGGTTAAAACCTTCTAAAAAGTAGTCTAACCTTTATAATAACCTAATAGGACTCAAATTCATCACTTATATACCTAAATCTACTTCTAAACATAAAAATATTACCCTGTTAAAATTAAATACGAAAATTACAATAAAAAAATACTCAAACTTATAATTAAAACTAATCCAATCTTGTACTACATCAATAAGAGAAACAAAGTTCACCAATTTCCTAAATATCCTTATGATTAGTCGGCGGTGGAGGAGTAGAAAAACGGAGAAGGGAGGAGGAGGAGGAGGAGAGAACAATGGTAGACGTGGCAACGCAGTTGCGAGTCTTGGCAGCGGTGACAGAAGCTAGGTCCAGAGAAGGGGATCGAAAGTAATTATCCTTATAATTAGTCTGGTATAATTGCCGAGCATGTTGGAGTCGGAGCTCCAGTCTATCTTGCCATAGTCCTTTATTACTACCTAATCGATGTTGTACTTGAATTGGGCGGAAACGCGGGGATGGAGATGACTAAAATTTTACCCCAACCATACTTGGTTTTGAGGAACGACGAAGAATTGAGCATGTGGTCATCAATTTAGTATGCTTTGTGTAATACCCCCATCGCCTCGAGGTACGATTTGGCCTTGACGAGGACGTCAAAGATTTAAGTGAAGGAGATGTAATACCCCATCCCACATCAGGTAGGTGTGGAAATTGTGTTCGATTTATAAGGTGGTCACACACTATCTCTAGACATCAACATCATCCATGGACATTTGGGTCGGCTTGTGGTGGGCCTGATGATCCAAGTTGTTGTGTACTCAATAGGCCAGTGTGTGGGCTACACATAGCGGACCGGGCCTTCGGGTTGTGGTCAGCTTGTGCTACACCGCAGAAGTGGGAGCCACCTCTTGAGCCCTGTACGATTCACCTCTTAAATCCCGCATCACCCGGGGTACAATTTGACCTTGACGAGGACGTTTAAAATTTAAATGGGGGAGATTGTAATCCCACATCAGGTAGGTGTGGGAATTGTGTGTAATTTATAAGGTGACCACACTTTACTATTGGATACCAACATCATCCATGGATTTTTGGGTCGACTTGTAGTTGGCATGATGACGCAAAGTGATGTGTGCTCAGTGGGCCAGTGTGTGGGCTACACGTAGCGGACCGGGCTTTCGGACTTGGGCGTTACATTTTGGGTGCTAAGATTGCAATTTTTCTTTTCTACATGGATTAAAGGTTTGTACTTTGTACGTAGTAGTTCTTGTAAATTAGGGTTTCAATTAATTGTGCATATGACTCCCAAATCTAACCAGAAAAATAGTTTATAGAAACAGATGGACTGTAAGGGATAGACTCAAGACATATTTCGTACGCTTATTGCCAACCGTTTAATCATCCCTGACACGACTACAGACCATTTGTTACCAGCCGCAATATGCTCCCCAATTAAAGGACGCCACCTTATGTAACCATTCAGGTATAAATAGGAGACATTCTTCACTGTTTTAGGTAAATCCATTTTCAGATATTCTATTACGCTTATCACTTTTAGTTATTTGGATCTAAGACACGAACAGTCATATTTTTACACAGTTATTACACATTACCCCGAAAATCTTACTCTCACGCCAGAGGGTTCTAGTTGAGGCACTCCCGACTCCTTAATGACGTTTGTTTTGTCTTATCCAGGTCATCACTCATAAGCTTAGCCAAACACACATCATCAGCATTGCTTCTCACTTGGACAAAACGACAAGGTCACCACGAATTTTACATGATCAATATTGTAGGTGAGATGTTGAAAAACATTATTTTGAAGACTATTTTTACTTAGGCAAATGATATTACGAGCCAGAGCTTGTGATATTAATAAGAGCTTTAGTGTTAGAGCCGTTGGATAATTAAGTTGATGGTGATTTGAAATGTTTATGTCATTATTAACAAAATACTATATTTGATCTGACGGCGTAAAGATCTTAAAAGATTTGATATAATGACATTAACACTAAAGCTTGTAATAATACCACAAGTTCTAGCTCGTAATATCATACATCTTTTACTTATTAAGATGCTAGAAGATCTGTAAAAAATCATTAATTATTTGATACTATTTTTTTTCTTATATATTTGTAGGTGTTGCAATTTTTTAAAGTCTTCTTGCTAAGGAAAAGTGAAAAAATTAATTTTATAAAAGTCTTATTTTTAGGGAGAAATTCGGGCCAGCCCCTTTTGTGATACTTTCTACCGCTAAAGTCTTACATATTTTTATTTAACCGGTAAAGTACACTTTTGGGGGGCAAAATGACAAAAATACTCTTAATGAAATTGGATTAGGCGTGCTAGATATATATATATATATATATATATATATATATATATATATATATATATATATATATATATATATATATATATATATATATATATGTGTGTGTGTGTGTGTGTGTGTGTGTGTGTGTGTGTATTTTCTCTCTTCCGTCTGCTCCATATTTTCTTTCACATCACCACCATCTCCTCTCTTTTAAATATGTTTAAACATTTTTCTCTCTTTAAACAAAAAATAATAATAACTAAAACAAAAATAATATTTCCGGAGTCAAGAAAACAAAAATATAAGAGATTAGTAAAATAAAAATAATTTATGAAACAAGCCACTATAAAAATAAAAGTTACAGAATCAACAAAACAAAAATAATTTAATGTGGAGGTTAGTAAAATAAAATAGTTTACGAAACAAAAATTTAAAACAAATTCTTAAAAATATATATGTAAAAAAAATACGTTAGTAAAATAAAAATATTTGATGGAACAAAAAAAATAGTTACAAAGTCAATAAAAACAAAAACAATTCTAACTAAGGTTACTAAAAGAATACAAATAATTTACGGAGAAAAATTTTAAAATAAATTCTTAAAAATAGCTATGTAAAACAAAAATACATTAGTTAAATAAAAAAATTGATGGAACAAAAATAATAGTTACGGAGTCAATAAAACAAAAATAAATTAAATTGAGGTTAGTAAAATTATAAAAATAATTTACGGAACAAAAATTAAAAACAAATTCTTAAAAATAGTTAGGTAAAACAAAAATACATTAGTAAAATAAAAATATTTGATGGAACAAAAATAATAGTTACAAAGTCAATAAAACAAAACAATTTAAACTGAGGTTAGTCAAATGATAATAAAAAATTCCGGAACAAATATTTCTATAAAACTAATTTTTAAAAATAAAAAAAAATAAGAGTTTCGAAGTCAATAAGACAAAAAAAAATAATGTATAATGGAAGTTATTAAAATAAAAAGTCATTTACAAAGCAAAAATAATTGTTAACGGTAAAAATAATTTTGTTATTTTGATTTTAACCTATTTTTTTTCAGAAATTTATTTATTACAAATATAATTTAATAAAAGTAATCATTCAAAAGGAAGAACTTATTTGAGTTCACATTCTATTTGAAGGGCGGAAAAAATTTAAGTTTGTTCGAAGACATCATTATACAGAGTTTTTGAATAGTATAAAGTTTTCGGGGTTATCAGACCATGAATTGATATTTAAAATTAGTGTTCCAGTAATGCTATTGAAAAATATTGATCATGCTGTAGGGTTGTGCAATGGAACAAGACTAATCATCATAAATCTTGGGGATCATATTGTTGAAACAATTTTTTTTGAAAGGAAACAATGTTTAAGAAAGTGTTTTTATCCCAAAATTGTCATTAACTTATCCGATGTAAAATTGTCTTTCAAGTTTCAGAGAAGACAATTTACATTGCTGGTATCATATGCAATGATAATTAATAAGTTTTACTGTCAATAATTGCATGCTTGTCTCTTTTAGAAAGAAAAAAAACAAGTATTTAGCCATAGAATGTTATATGTCATAGTTTCTAGAGTAACACATTATTTTGGTTTGAAGATATTGATATAAAGTGAAGATAAAAAACTAACTAATAAAACAATAAATATTGTATATAAGAAATTTTTTTAAATTTATAATGATTAGTGATATAATTATGTATAATTGTTAATAAATCAAGCTTTCTCAATTTATCTATACACGATTTTATTGACGTGTATTTAACGCACGGATTAAAAAACTAGCTCTAATTAATTATTGGGAGAATGAGAGAGAGACGTAATTCCGTATGCTCCGTCTAGGATGTGACTCTGTCATATTCTCTTTGTTCACCAACAAGTTGACCCGATCTTTTCAAGAGTAATGATTATATTTTTAAATTTTTTTTTTTTTTAAATTGACTCGAACTAAGATTTCCGCCGTAAAATTAGCCAAACAAAACCCGAAAACCCCCCAAAAGAGTAAGATCGGAGCCATTCCATTCAAATGCTCATATAAAATAACCATTTGACTTTTCTAAACACGGCCAACTGAGGACCCTCTCTCTCTTTTTCATTATCCTTTATTGTTTGCCTATAAATGCATCCATGGCCATAACGGTAAGGTCACACAGTTAACAACTCCCGTAATTAACGAGATAATATGCATACAGTCATGGCAAGCTCTAATTTTGTAAACAACATCCTTCCTGCTTTATACGTGATCGTTTTATTCTTCTTTTCTTCGTCTTCTTCGGTTTTATCTCTACCAACAATTCAAAATCTCCCCGTCCCATCGTTGGGTCCTCATAACTTTGCTTTCGACTCCTTAGGCAGGGGACCTTACACCGGTGTCATGGACGGTCGAATTCTCATGTACCAAAATTCAAGAAATAGATTTGTCAACTTTGCCTACACCTCCCCAAATAGGTAACTAGCTCCCTAACTCAATGATTTAGAAGTTTAATTTTTAGTTTTTTTGTCTGCTTCAGGCGATCGATTATGGTGTACTATCAATAATTAACATGCAAATATTTGTTTCAGGACGAGAGCATTATGTGATGGCGTTAAAACCCTCAACTTGTTATCAACTTGCGGCAGACCCTTAAGTTTGGCATTCTTCCATCGCACCAGACAACTCTTTATAGCTGATGCCACTTTAGGATTGTTTGTGGTTGGTCGTAATGGAGGACGGGCTACCCAACTTGCCTCAAGCGCAGATGGAGTCCCATTTAAATTCACTGTTGGTCTTGACGTTGACCAATCCACCGGAAATGTGTACTTCACTGATGCAAGTTCTACTGCCGGAATTGAGTACGTACAACTCACCCGTATCGCGCTTGACATTATTTTTTTAGTTTTGCAACATGTATGTTGGTGCTTACAATTTTCTCTCCCTTCTATCTACAGCAATGTTCCCTTGATACTTTCCACTCGCGATTCAACTGGACGCTTGCTTAAATATGATAGAAGGACCAGAAGGGTATCGGTTTTACTAAGCAGCATATCTGGAGCAGCTGGACTGGCTATTAGCAAAGATCGTTCATTCCTCCTTGTAACTGAATTCGTTGGTTCGAGGATTCTCAAGTACTGGCTAAGAGGTCCCAAAGCAAACACTGCAGAGGTTATATTGCAAATCACGACTGGAATTCCCGATAACATCAGGAGGACAGAGTCCGGAGACTTTTGGGTGGCCTTGACGAGTCCAACGGGCCAACTCCTTGGTATTAGGATTAATGGCTCTGGCACTATCCTAGAAACACTGACTTTCAGCCCACAATTTGAGGCTCCATTTCTTGCAGAAGTTCAACAGTACAGGGACACCATCTATCTAGGGTCTCTTATGGGAGCCAATGTGGGAGTCTACCGAACTTGATTGTCCTCAAATATTCCCACTCTAAGATCAGGAAATTCTTGATAACAAAAGGACCATGTGAAACGGGAACTCAGCTGCAAAGGCAGTATACGAGGCCTATATTGTTACATTCTTTTATTCATTGTTGTACATTGTATTTCTCGTACAAAAAAATAGAAGCAGGAAATATTAAGCTACCAAGTTTAAAAGAACATAATCTACCCCATCAAAATGATTTTGGCAAAGATAACTAGATTATAAACACCATCGTTTTCTTGATCATAGTTCAATGGAGCAAGCACACCGTTTTCTACTAGCTACTTGTGGTATTATTAAACCACATAAATGACGTGTTTTAAATTTTTGACCAAGTATTACTCTCCCGCCCCCAAAATAATCGTTATTTTGTCTTTTTAGGTCAAATTGGACAAATTTGTAGTACTTTAAAAGTATTATAAATTACATATTTTATATTATTTTTTTAAAAAATATGTTTAATTTGGAGTTGAAAAACATCTGATTTGAACAAAAACAAACATGTCAATAATTTTGAAATGAATGGAGTACTCTTTTCATAGAATTAATTTGTTCTCATATCACTTAGTTTAATGTGATGCTTGAAAGGAAGCAAAATGAAGCTTTGCGAATAACAAAAATTTGCAAATCTCATGGGGCCAAACGGATCGGCGTGTAAGGACTATTTCTCACGTCTCAGTTGTTCAAGTTATTGCTGTAACAAATTTATGTCATATATGATTTATGATATATTCTCACTTCTCAGTTGTTCAGTACCCTTTTTCTGTTTATGTTTTTTTTTCCTTCTGGATGACTGCTTGATATGCTTTGGGGAAAAACAATTATTGGTTTCCAATATGAAATGGTTTGGCGACTATTTCCTATTTTGATCAAAAGTTACTTCATAGACAATTTATTTACTCCCAGTTTTGATCAAAAGATTGAGATATACACAGACAGTTTTACCATCGCATTTTCACTTTTTCTTTAGTTTGGGAAGGAAACTGGTTTTAAATGATCAAAAGAAATAACAAGATTGAGATGCACTGTGCCTTAATTAGACAGTGTATCTATAAACATACCTTCTTTCTGAATTTATAACTTGCATCCTGATTTATTTCCAAGTCTCTGTTGATGATTTAAGTAAAATTATTGGTCATTTGGTATAATCGGGGTTTATGTTTCGAAGATGGGTGAGCTCGAGAATACTACATTATGAATCTGGGGGGTGCGGAGTGCACAGTTTTTCCTGGCAGTTGTTTAGTGACTGTTCCAAGGGTTATAACTATTTGAAAGGATTTTTTATTATCTGCGAGGGACACATATAAACTATATATCAGTTCCATCGTCTTCGTTTTTGGATGAAAAAGATTTACAGAATACTCCAACAGTAGTCTCCCGTTTTCAGTGCCAGAAATAGGAGGGAAATTGTAGTCTTATCCCATAGGAATATTCGTGTAACCCAGGGCATTTGATAGAGTCGAATAATTCTTGCAGGAAAGTACTATGTGCACGATTCGACAATATATCAAGGATTTTTGTGTTCGACATTGTTATTATTAAGAATTAACCAACAGTCTCGAACTCCATACTTGAATTTGTGTCTTCTTCGTTACAACAATAACTTGAATTGTCCTATTTTTTGTTTATTGCACTGGCCTGTAAAGCGCGTAGATTTTTTAACAATAACCAAACAAAATAAATTTCAACTTCTAAAGGGGGCTTTTCCCAAAATGGTAAAACCCTCACTTTTTTTGAAATGGTATACACTGTGCCTTAGTTCGTTATTCAGTTTTACCAATCTTTTAAGTGATATTTATACACTGTGCCTTAGACAGTTTTACCATATTTTCTTTAATTTTGATCAAAAGTTACTTCAATAGAAATGAACAAGATTGAGATATACACAGACAGTTTATTTACTCCCAATTTTGATCAAAAGTTACTTCAAGAAATGATGCTTTAATGAAACTAATGATCCAAGATTACTCCCTTAATTTCTTCAAAGTTTTCCGAATCTTTTATTTGATAGGTCCTGTATCTTTTATTGTTTTTTGTTGTTGCAATTTTCAGATTTTTTGCGCCGGAAAT
>JABEVN020002628.1:0-20867 GCA_013146195.2 Codonopsis lanceolata
TTCTACTAATAGCATCCAACCAATCAAGATCACAAAAACCCTCAACTCTTACGCCTACGATCTCGATAAAGTAACCCACGGCCGGAGCCCTTCGAGATATCTGAGGATTTTTGACAACGCCTCCCAAATGTAGTAGATCGTGAGTCGACATAAATTGATTGACTTTACACCGCAAACGCAATGTCCTGGCCTAGTCACAACTAAATAGTTCAACTTCCCTACAAGCGCATTTGATACCTCCTCCTGATGATTCAATTCTTCACCATCATCATCTCTAAGCTTCACATTAGCATCCATAGGAGTCTCCACTGTTTTGCCCCTAACATCCCAAATGTTAGTAAGTAAGTCCAAGACATACTTCCGCTGAGAAAGAAAGATGCCTTGTTTCGAACGTGCAACTTCAATTCCCAAAAAATAATACTGAGGTTCCCAAGATCTTTGCTTGAAATCTCTTGAAGGAAAGACTTTAGAGCATAAATTCCTTCACACTATCTCCGCCGAATGACGATTATCATCAACATACACAACCAAGAGAATACACCCTCGCCTGCATCACGATAAAAGCTGAATGATCACTGCTGCACCGCATAAGGCCAAACTCTAACACAACTTCACTAAATCGACCAAACCAAGCTCGAGGTGACTGTTTTGCACCATACAACCGACTTTTTAACTTGCACCATCCCCGACTCCCCGAACAACAAAACCAGGGGAGGTTGTTCAAGATAAACCTCCTGCAGTCACCATGAAGAAAAACGTTTTTGACATCTAGTTGGTGAAGCGGCCAATGGTATGATGCAGAAGAGAAACAAGCAACCGAACGTAAGCCAACTTCGCAACGGAGAAAAAAGTTTACGAATAATCCACACCATACGTTTGGCATAACCCTTCGCAACCAAAGCGAGCCTTCAATCGAGCAAGAGAACCATCAGATTCACTTTCACCGCAAAACCCACTTACAACCAATTGCCTTCTTATTCGTAGAAAGGTATCAAATCCCAAGTCGATTCTCCTCAAGAGCCTTCATCTCCTCTTCATGGCGGTTCTCCAACCAGGGATGAGCCACCACCGCCTCGGGCATAATGCACTTAGGAATAGGATAAGACTCAAGAGAATTAATTAAGGAAGATGTGTAGAGAAGACAAACCGGAATAACTAACGTGTCGAATGGAATATTGTGCACAACTACGCTTACTTGCACTGCGAAGAGCAATCGGAACATCTAGATCGGATGAGGTGGCAGTGTACAGAGTGTCGGGATCTGATCCGCAAGAGAGGACCGGCTCGGTGAGTGACCACATCGGGAGGTGCGAAGGAGGTCCCTCTGGGTTGGCCGGCGAGTAAACTTGCTGAATGGGGGGCGATAAGGAGGTGCAGGGGAGGTGGTACAGGGTCGCTTCGGATTGGACAAAGTGATAGACAAGGAAATCATCATCGGTGTCCAAGAGGATGGGTCAACGTAAGCGGGAGGATAGAATGATTGAGATTCAAAAAAGGTGACATCAAGAGACACGAGATAACGATTCAACTCGGAGAAAAACAACGATACCCTTTTTGAGACCGAGAGTAGCCAAGGAAGATACATTTGAGAGACTTAGGATCCAACTTGGTTATATGAGGTCGATGATCGCGAACAAAGCAAACCACGACCAAAGGTGCAAGGTGACACGGAAAACAACGAACGGGACGGATATAAGACACGATATGGAATCTCCCCCAAGAACCGAGGATGGCATCCTATTAATAAGATGACAAGGCAAACCGCATCGCACTGTAATGACTTAGGCATACGCATTTGAAAGCTAAGAGCCCCAAGCACTTTCCATTAGATGACGATTCTTTCTTTCCGCCACCTCGTTTTGTTGAGGAATGTATCAAGAGGAGTCATGAGTCATGCCATTGTTATGCATAAAAGTAGAGAAAGGGGTGGAGAAATATTCTTTTGCATTGTCACTACGAAGAGTTTTAATAGGCACACCAAGCGGGTATTAATTTCGACAAAACCACAAAAATGGAGAATAACTCGAGCGATTTCTCATTAAATAAATCCAAGTTACACGTGAAAAATCATCGGCAAGCGTAACAAAGTACCGATAACCAAGTTTTGATGCTCTGGGAGGCGGACCCCAAACATCGAGAATGAACCAACTCAAGCGGACACAAGCCCTTTTATTGACTCTAGGAAAGTATGAAACACGATGGTGTTTAGCATCTTGACAAGCTTCACAATTTAATGTAGGCAAAGACTCTAAACTAGGACACAATTTCTTCAAATTGAGAGACACGGATGACCCAAACGACAATGAATCGATGCGGTGTAAGGGAAGTGACACTTTGGAACATGCAACAGGGAGAGACAACATCATCCAAGTAAAGCCCTCCCGATTCGTAGCCTCTACCAATAATCCTCTTCGTCGTAAGATCTGACGAAAGACACAAGAATCGAGAAAGAATGAGAGCCGCTACGGTTGTAATCACGAGTTAATTTAGTGATGGATAGTAAATTGAGCGAGAAAACCGGGGAGGTAAGGGCGAAGACAAAGACAGAGATGGAGTGATACTAGCGATCCGCTCCCCGAACACATCACAGCAGACCCGTTGGCTAAAGTGACACGGCAATATAGAAGAGGTAAAGGAAGATAAAATACTGCGTCAGGGTCGTATGATCGGTAGCACGAATCAATGACCCATTTGCGACTCGAGGAGGAAAGACACGCGATGGGTTTACTGAATGGACAAGAGTGGTCTGCAGAAGAGGAAGATGAAGACGGTTGAGAGACACAGCGGGTATACCTAGCATACTCGTCATCGACATCATAACCATCTTCGTTCGAGGCGAAGGAGAGACTAACGGGGTCGGGATGAGTAGCGACATTAGCAAATCGGGGTTTCCCATGTAACTTCCAACAATTGCGTTGCGGATGCCCAGAGTCCCATGATGGTAACATACCTTGACATCTGATGCCCCAGCCATGGGCATCATCACCACCATGACCACCCAGACCTCCTCTACCACCTCTGCGTCCGCACCACCCCACGACTACCATGATCGAGAACCTCGATGCCCGTGAAATGCTTGTGCGGCGAAAGCGTAAAACTCACCCGTATCTCCTTCGGCCAGGAGGAGGCTTGGGAGATGTGCGTAAAACCCGCGAAAGCCTCGGATAAAGAAGCGCAAATGTCGATGCGACAAAATACGCGGCGAGCAACTCGAGGCGCAATCCGGCCAAAAACCATGACAAGGAGGTTTCACGTTGTGCTCGCATCACCTTAACATCGGCCGTAATTGGAAGCAAAGTGCACCATTCACGAGACATTTTCTTAAAGTCGAAATCTTGAGTCGCGGTGCGATCTTTTGATTACTGTCGAAACACGTGATCGACAAGTCATCTGGCGATTGATTATCACGACCGAATCTGACACCTCCAAATACTCCCAGATCTTTGGTTGTTTTGGTATGTGAAACTAACTCGGCAACATTATCGGTCATGGAATTCATCATCGGCCAAAGAGTAATGCATCATCTCGAATCGAGCCTTTGCATCTTCACCCGTTTTAATATCCGTGAGATGATCGCCCTTTTCCATACCAATAAGACTCTTACTAACCACCTTACGCCACATCATATAGTTTCTACCATCAAGCTTCTTATCGTAAGCTTATTAGGAATTTGTGATCACTGCCAAAGCAGGCTCGAAGTCGACATACCGCAGAACAGAAGAGTCCCAGCGAAAACGAAACCAAGAAACCAAACAAGTAGCAGCAGAGGCCTGACACACGGCAAATCCGAAAAAGCGAACCACACGGGTAGACAACTGTACTTGGGCGAACCGAGCGAAGAATTTTCCGGCGAAATTCCGGCGCGCGTGCGTGAGTGCTGCACTCGGCGGCGTTTTCCGGCGACGGCGAACACTCCTCCGTCGCTTAGAGGGGTGAATGGATGCAGGTGGCGCGTGGGTCGAACAAGTAACGAGAAATAGCCAAAAGCGATCGGCGCAGTAGCGTCTTGTGACAAAACGACGGCCAAACCCTGCGCACAATGAAACTTGCGCACCCTCGAGGCACAAACACAAGCGGCAAACCACAACTGGGCTAGCCGATCAATCAAGGTTGCACACTCCGGCAACTCAGAGCATCGCCTGACTGGCGGCGATAAAGGAACTTCGGCGTCCTTCTTGTTTCATGCGAGAGAAGGAAAAGAAAAATAAAAAATAAAAGATAAATAAAGTAGAAGTGTACCAAACCAAGTTTGTTATTGAGAAACCTGCTTTGATACCATGTAAAGAAACGGAGAAAAGAAGAAAGAAGAAGAATATGATTTGGAAGCCTTAAACCCTAAAAAGGTTAGGCTAGGGTATTTATACATATGTGCATATATTAAGAAGTTACACATAACCCCCTTTTATAATACCCCTTATTCACTAACAACTTGCATGAACCAAGTTAGATCATGTACATCTTATCTGATAATGCAGACATCAATTACGTGTTTCACGACACTTCCGAGATTCAGAACCAGCAACCGAATCTCTAATAATCTTGGGCTCTGTAGTTTCGTCCTTCTGATCTGCAGTTGCACTATTAGAAGCTGCTTTTGTATTCTCTTCAAGCACTGCAGATGTTATAGAATTGAGATTTGCGCTTTCTGCTTTTGCAATTGGATTAGTTCGATTAGGCACTCTCAATGAGGGTTGAGTTATCTTGGACATATGAACATGAGTTGATTCAAAGCTACAATTATGTGCTTCCAGTTCATCGGAAGATAGCTGCTGCACTTCTTTCAATTGCGAATGAGAATGTGCAGGCTTTGGATTTTGGATACATTGGAAGATGAAACCCACGGTGGGAACATTTTGTTAACTGGATGCGGAGGTGCATGTTGAAGATGGTTTACATCATTGAGTCTCTTAAATATTTTTTTTTTGATAGGTAAGTGCGACCCCTTGTTGGTACGAGGATTGGAACCAAGGACCTCAAGGTCTTGAGTGCGATCATTGAACTTGTCAATATAATATCTGACATGTTGTTACCCTGTTTTAAATAGATAAGCTGTTCCCACGACCTACTAATGATGATTAAAAGGCGTAAACTTGACACAAGGTGTAGCTTCCCATGTGCATATTGACGGTTGTTCTAATCTTTGAATATTTGCTTCACCATAAAACCACCAAATCTTTGCTATTTTAAAAAGCTTCATTTTGGCAAACGTTACTCTTTACTCGTCCTACAATAATCGAAATAACCCTTTATCAAAGGGAGGCAACTAGAAAATTCCATGGGGAATATTCAACGACATATGAGTAGAATCCAAGGGAACTTAACTCGTAGGATCATGTGCGCTGATATCAAAACTGATGCAGGACACGTGTGGTCTTTTCTAGATAATTTTTTGAAAAGAAAGGAAGCAGGTATGATTTCAGATCCGATTACTGTGTGAAACTACATTGAAAATAGTATGAGAGGAACAGGAAAAAGTAGATAAACTAGATTTATTTTTGATAAGTACGAGTATTGTATAAATAGAAAGCGTCAAAAAAGGTGACTCGTCCTTGTACACTAGGAGTATACACAGAAAACTAATCTAAAGAGTCGCTGTGGAGGAGGTTGGTGGTGAGTAAATATGGTGTGGGTGATCACCTATGGTTCCCCAAGGAAGTTCTGACATCCCATGGTTCTTGTGTCCGGAAAGGAATTAAGGGGTTTGGACTGCTTTCAGCAGTTTCATTAAGTTCGAGATAGGCCTTGGAAATCAAGTCAGATTCTGGAAGGATCTTTGGTGTGGGGTTACTATGCAACATTTGTTTCCCAGGTTATGTAATATCACAATTAATAAGGAGGAACTGGTGAGTTCGCTGATAGTAAATCAAGGGGGGGGGCAGATCCTTGGAGCCCTGTCTTTCGCAGAAATCTGCACGATTGGGAGATCGAGGATACTGTGCAGTTAATGCATTTTCTTCACGGTTGTTAGAGGCAAGGCTCGAGAGAAGATAAAGTCACATGGGAGGGCTCTAAAAACAGATTGTTCTCTGTTAAATCTTTCTATTCAAAGCTTATTGAGGGGCAGAGCTTCGTTCCCGTGGAAGGAAATATGGAAAGCTAAGAATCCCAGCAGGGTGGCTCTTTTTGTTTGGGAGGCAGCTAGGGGTGCCATTTTGACGGGGGAGAATTTGAGATCTCGTGGCATGATGGTGCTACATGTGCAAGAATGAGGAGGAGGATGTGAACCACCTGCTATTACACTGCCCGATTGTGATGGAGTTATGAATTTTGCTTTTCCTCTCTGTTGATGTTTCTTGGGCAATGCCCAGAACTGTCATTGAGTTGCTTCGAGGATGGTCGTTATTTAAAAGGTGAAGGAGGAATGTCTTCTGGGATTACGCCCCTTCAGCAATTTGGTGGACCATCTGGAAAGAGAGGAACATGAGGGCTTTTGAGAATGTTGAATCTAATATCGAAGGAATTAAAAAGAACTTTCTGTTGTCTTTGCGATTCTGGTGCTTAATCGGTGATCCTAATTCAGAGGATCCTTTTTGTCGATAGCATTGGGCTAATCTTTTGTTGAGTATAGTTTCGTTCATGTACACTCCTATGTACGAAGACGCGTCACCTCATTTGACGCCTGTTAATATTACTTATACCTAACTTATCAAAACAAAAAACTGATCTAAGGAGAGACTATTAGCAAAATCTACAAAGGAATAAGGGTGAGAAATGAAGTATTAGCATCTTCTGACCACCACCAAGACTGGAGGATTCGCAGCACATTGTCTTTCAATTGCAACAAGGACCTCTCCTTGTTATCAAAAACTCTTCTATTCCTTTCAATCCAAATAGTCACATACACACAAAAGAGGCCAAGATAAATTCCTTCTCCTTCGTTTATAAAAAGCCCAGCTTAGAAACAACTCCTTTGTTGATCTAGGCATAACCCACGAAATTTTGAAGAGCCCGAATATAAGGTTCCAAAGATCCTTAGCTACAGAACAGTGAATAAGCAGGTGGTTAACATTTTCCTCATCTCCTTTACACATATTTCTGCCTTCTCAAATTATCACCGTTAAGAATGGCTTCGTAGGATTTGACAGAAAATCTTGTCTTTAGGACCCTTTCACCAAACCTTATCCTCCATTTGCCTGGGAATAGAGAAAATCGATGAAGGGCACACATGATTCCATTTCCCAGTCATGGAGATTCCTACGAAATGAAGGACTCCAAACCACCTTGTTGTCCTCTAGATGTATCACTGTATTAATGAAACAATTCTTATCGCTGGCTATATTAAACAGATTCGGAAATAATCTCCACAACTCTATGTCTCCGCACCATTTGTC
Organism: Codonopsis lanceolata; assembly: GCA_013146195.2. Taxonomy (NCBI): domain Eukaryota; kingdom Viridiplantae; phylum Streptophyta; class Magnoliopsida; order Asterales; family Campanulaceae; genus Codonopsis; species Codonopsis lanceolata. Next base: position 7,332 of record JABEVN020002628.1, read on the forward strand.
TTTCCAAAATTTCACCGACAAGCCATCACCAATCTCAATGCGAAGAAATCTCACGAAAGATTCCCACCCTTTCCTAATCCCTTTCCAAACTCTTACTCCGTAAGAAAGCGAAACCTCATTTGGGACCCATTGCCCAACCCCTTCCCCATATTTACTCTCCACCACCTTCCTCCACAAACCATCTCTATCTACCAAAAATCTCCAAAGCCACTTACCGAGCAACGCCTTATTAAAAGCATTCAAGTTTTTAACACCTAGGCCTCCTTCCCTCAAACTATAGCAAACCTTCTCCCATTTGACCAAATGATATTTATGACTCTCACTATGGCCTTCCCAAAGGAAATCCCTTTCCAGCCTCACTAAAGTATTCCGAATAGATTGGGGGAGCACAAATAAGGACATAAAGTAGGTGGGCATACCGGATAAAGTGTTCTTAACAAGAGTGAGTCGCCCCCCTTTCGACAAGAGTTGTGTTTTCCACCTGGCCAATCTACGTTTGAATATAGAACTAGGATAACACCTAGGATCGCTTAGGCATAGCATGTAGAGTTCATGAGCCTCCCACCCAAGAGAAAGATGCATCACTCATCAAAGAAATACACTCAAATGTTCGTTCATCCATTCGAACCATTCGTTTCTAAAATGAGAGCATACATATATATATAATGCTTGGAGATTAAGTCTTGATTAAAAGGCTGTAATAAATAACCTTGACTACCAGTATCAACTAGACCCAGGGTAAGTGCCACACTCGTGTGTGGCATCCCACAAATGTGCAGCGGTAGACCAAATTACCCAAATACTTCTAGTAAGCAAACTTTAAAGAGAACAAGAGGACTTGAAATAGACCCCAAGGGGGGTGGGAGAGATGGCAAGGGCAGACAAAGACCTTGAGGTCCTTGCTTCCAAGCCACACTTTATCCAAAAATAAAAAAGAGGACTTGAAAGATAAATAATAAAAACATTAGAAAAATTACTCTAAGACGATCCAGACGACTAGAAAGCTTCTAAACTCCAAAATGAGAGAGACAACCGATAAATTGTACTCCCTCCATTCTAGGCAAAGAGTCCCTGTTTGAAAGTCAAACTTTTTAAGAAAATGACATTTTTAGTAGTCCATTAGTAATAAAATGACACTTTTGTGCTTTAATTTTTGAAAGTTAACTCTTTAAGTGAAACATTCCCAAATGAAATAGTGGACTCTTTGCCTGGAATGGAGGGAGTATTTATACAGTATTGCTTGCGCTTTCCTAGTTGCATCATTATCCCCTTGTTGGAGAAAACTTTACCTCGAGTTTTAAAGTGTTGAAGTATGAGATAATTGAAGCTTCAAACTAATATCAAAGTCATTATGTGATAAACTTGAAGATTTGGGCAGAAGATTTGGAAATCAACATACTCTATTGTGTCACGACTGGCAGCATGGTAGTATGGTACACAAGTTCTGCAAGAGGGTGATTGGGACTTGAAAAATCTGAGATGCTTTATCCCACATGTAAAGGCTGGTGGCATGTGAAATTGGATAATATCTCTGCTGATTTGTGATGTACGTTTCTTATAGCAGAATATTTCTTGCAACTCATCTCTTTGATCTCTCCCGTTGAAGCTAACTACTCCAGCCTCAACAGTCAACACTACCAATTTAATGGGGAAGATGGAGTTATAGTCTATTTGTCACCTTTATGGGGCTCCAAAGAATAGTTTACACTATTGATTGCATTTATATTTATATCTATATCAGCAATGATAGCTCTCCCTCTGGCCCACCACAGAACAATTCCTAGCCTCCCATAGGAGGGGCTGATTTCTATAATTAGAAATCTTCATAAGGTCTTCCCGTGTATAGGCAGATGTTTTAGGACTCTTGCCATTGTGAATCTCTGTCTCCATCAAAGCTCATGCTAGGATTTCTTGGTCTAGCTCTGCTTTCTGTATCCATTTGAGCTGATAAATGCAGGTTTAGGTTTAATAAAAGACATTTCTGCAAGCATATGGTAGTTCTAGAAAATATTTATGTCATCTTTAATGTACTCAAGTACCTCTTTGTTAAAGTGTGCATGAGCAACATTTATGTAATAACGAAAAAATTGCTCCTGAGCCTTTATGACAGGAGCATATCGCCACTGAAGACCAAGAGATGAGAAACATAAATACAAACATACATGCGATGCAACAGGTTATGGAATGGGTACAGTTCACCGTGGCTAGATGATATACATTAATATTGGCTTGTTTGCATTGCCTAATAAGGCTAAGCAGTTACAAGTATTGAAAGTATTACTGAACAATTAATAATCCCTCGTTTAAGTGATGGATCTATTTAGAAAGTGACATTTAAATATATAGTTTCGCAGCTTGGAATCTTTGGTACCTTTGTAGCCTTTGGTTTTGTTGCACGGCTGTTCCTTGTTGATTGTTTCCATTTGCGTATTTATCACCTTTGATGTCTGTAATAATATCATTGCAATTGACATACGATATCGCTCCTCAGGTTCGTGCTTCTGCTGTGGTTGTGCCGGAGGTCAGTAACCTACAGAGTGAATCTGAGAAGTATTTGTTTGCTTATTCGGTCCGCATGTCCCTCGTTCCCGAGGGATGTGTTATTCGTGGAATGCCCTTCAGCTCTTGCCAACTGTATTGGAGACACTGGAGAATCAGAGGTAATGATAATGTTGTATCGAATGCCAATGGAGAAGGTGTTATAGGGAAGTTTCCGCTCTTACGCCCAGGGGCAAAAGAGTTTGTCTATGAGAGTTGCACCCCTTTAGCATCTTCTCCAGGCTGCATTGAGGGCTCTTTCACATTTGTACCTGGAAGATTGGCAGATCCTAAAGGCAGTGAGTTTGAGGTTGAAGTGGCACAATTTCCCCTCCAATTGCCCGAGTACATCTACTGATGTAGATGCAGTACATTGTTGATTATTTGTGTTTCATGTTCTGAGTGTGCTTTGTGCCTTTCTGTAACTGATTGATGACTCTGAAGAACGTCAGTCTCTTGCATTAATGGACGTCTGAGATATAGTCGTTTGCCATTTTGATTTGTTGTAGTTGCTGCTAGGAAGAATGTCATTCTCTTGCCTTCCGTTGTATGTATTCTCGTATTTTACTGTGGAATAGGGTGTGGAGGTTTTTCCTTTTAGTTATAGTCTGAAGTGTCAACTAGATTTTTAACCAAGGCACTGTATGATGTAATTCAACAAGCATTGTGTAAATAAACTAAAACAGTATGACTTCTGGTTTTGATGACATTTTTGGAAGCTGTTTTAACTGCAGATATATTGAATAAGGTGGGACTTTTTTAGAAGCTGTTTTAAGAAAGTTTGGGTTCCTTCAAGTGTGTCTCAACTGTTGCATACTCTCTGCTAGTGAATGACGTTGTTTTGATATTGTTCCCTTTAAATTCACCTACTTACCTCCTTTCTTCTTCTATACAAAAACTGAAAAAATAAAAATAAAAATAAAATCTCTTCTTAACCCTTTTCAACATAACCTAGTAGAAGAAGACCCAGTTCAGATTATGGGTGAGGATTAAAGGTGGCAAATGGGCGTGCCCATATGGGCAGCGGGCTCAAATGGACAGATGTGCAAGTGTCCATTTAATAACATGGTCATATATGAGTGGACATTAAATAGGTATGGGCACCCATGGGTACCAATTTACTCATTAACATATAATTATCAAATAAATACAAGAATTATAAAAATATTATTTCCTTGTACAAAAAAATATCAAAAATTACAACTAACGATATATATATATATATATATATATATATATATATATATATATATATATATACATATATATATTATAAAAGAGTTTAGAGTCTAATTGGTGGCCCTAATCGAATTGTATTAAACACAACTGACGATCCAAATTGATTCGTAAGTATATGAGTTACAAATGAACCCTTCAATTATGAGTTATGCTTGAATTACCCCTCTACAATTACATATAAATCCTTGAGTTTTGCGTTTTGTTTGAATTATCCTATCAGTTATGAGATTGAACTGATCTCATAGCAATACCGTGCATATATCACAGGCACGTATACTAGTATATATTTATAATGCACGATTCCGATTCATATCAACAGACTCAGATGATGCCATGCATAGTCACTCGTTCATGATTCATTGATTCATGAATCATGATTAATAATGATCATTAATCATTTATCAATGGACAATTTTGTCTATTTCAATAAGATTGTAGGTCCCAATGGGCACAATAATAAGCTAGAAGGGGGGGGGGGTTGAATAGCTTATTAAACACTTAAAACTTTTAAGTAAATTCTTTGAAGGATACTTGCAATCTATTGAAGAGAATGAAGTAGCGGAAGACCTTCAAGATAGTTGTTCCAGGTCTGCCGATAAGGACTACCAGTAGACCTTTTACAAGATACTTAAGTTCTGCTGTAAATGGATAAAGATAATCAAAGTAATGACTAGATCAAAAGACAAACAAACAGATAAGAAATAACACAAGTATTTTGGGATGGTTCACACTATAAAGAGTGCTACGTCCACCACCAAGGCAGTCAACCTTGGATTTAAATAGTGCACTATGTTTTCCACTAGATCAATTACAAGGAATATCCCTAATGGATCGTGTACAAAATATTGACTTGTGTTTGGGGTATGTGGAATTAAATATCTATAAATACAAGATATTTAATTCGTGCGAAAGTATAGTAAATGAATGTAAACAACAAGAAGTTAAAAACAATAAGTGTTGATGAGCAGCTTCTTGTTGTTGACGAGGACTTCTAGATCTGTTGAGGATCTCTTGATTGCACTGAGCTACGTAAGACTAGGAGTTATGAAGTTTCAAAGCAATTCTTTAAGTGTTCGAATGATTCTGTACAGTGCTGCTTCTCCAGTCTTTAATGGTAGTATATATACCAGGTGCACTTCAAAAGATCCGTTGGAGAAGACGAATGCTTCAACAGCTCTTTTATGAATGCATTAAATGCATGGGGTTGTCAGTCAAGAATTTTCGTCTTCACAAATATCTAGAGCAGGTAATGATTTCTGAGATCTTCAAAAAGTGGGCGATTTAGGTGTCAGATCTGAGAGTTGTTGCGCATGAGGGAAATGCACCGCTTTTTCCTCGCTTTCATCGCTCAGGGACGAAAAGTCTTCGCTTTTGGAAAGTTGCTTTCGGCGGCTTGATATGTCAGGGAATGTCTTAGGTTAATTCAAACAATGATAAGGATAGGTTTGAATTAACCCAATGAGTCATTGCTGGACAGGACACGTCATAAGAAACTAGGTGGACACACGGTCTGCCGTTCTTTAAGCTGAGCGTGTCTTCCTGAAGCTTGAAAGAGGTCTTCCGTGAACCTGTAAAGTCCTATAAAAACTATACAAGACAAAGTTCTATACACAGTTGTCACGCTAATCGATACGCAGCCCGATTAGCCACTGAAGTATAAAACTAGATGTAATGAACTGAACAGATATAAATCTAACATAAGAATCAACAATCTCCTCCTATTTATATTTGGTCATCATTACTACAAATGAGGGCTAAAAACAAACTATGTGATAGATAATATCATGTCTGAGAATTTTATATATAAAGAAGTAGAAGACATGCCTCTATCAAACAGATGAGCACCTCAAGTGTAAAGAACTAATCTAAGTGCATACAAAGGGTATAAAAAATCATAGAACAGCACACAGATTAGCAGCAGTTTAAAATAAATTTAAACTGAACGTTTAAATTCTAAACAGATATGAAAAGTAAAGTAACAAGAATTTAAACAAGACAATTTTGAAAAACAGGTAATCTTCTGTATTTATAAACAAGATGTTTACATATTACAGAGTTTTCAAAATATAAGTTAGATACAAAGGTAAGGGAAGAAAAGATACATAACTACCAAGGTCTTTTCCCTTTGCCTTTGTCTGCAGCCTCTTTTTCCCTTCGTTCTCATTCTAGCTCTTCCATTCTGCGTTCGTATTCGTCATCTGCATCAGTAGGAGGTCTGGTGGAACGAAAATGGTAGTCCATTTCTTCACGAAGACGGCTGTTTTCTTCCATCAGCATTCTGTTGATTGACCTCATTTGCTTCTCCTCCGTGATGGCCAGATCACGATCACGATTTGCATTCATAACGTCGTGAGCAGATTCTCGAGCAATGCGGTTTAGCTCTAGAACAGGAGGGCGACCGTTGCCGAGATGGAGAGTGATGGCATGGAAAAGCTCATAGAAAAGGGAGGAGCAGATACGGACACACTCATCTCGTTGAGCTTCAACGTTGATCTTGACATCTGTGAAGTCGTGTCGTATTCGCCCAAAGCGAGTCCGCATATCCTCTTGGAATTTTCGAAGAAGAGCGGCAGCGTCATTGGCCTTTGAAGGGCTATTTCGCGGTAGTGATGCTGGTAAGCGCGCCTAGCCGTTCATATATGGCATCCAGCCGTGACAAAATTTCATTATTGGCTGGCTGATGAGAAGAGGTTGCCTGGCCAATATGGTGTCGGCAGAGGTAGAGTCGGCAGGTCGTATGGGCTGTTGGAGTGGAGGAGTGATGGAGTCGGAAGAGGACGAGTCTTGGGTTGGTATGGTGTTTGTGGAGGAAGATATGGTTATGGGAGGAGGGGGAGGTGGTGTTGGTGGGGAATCTAGTTCCATATCAGTGTCAGAATTTTCATTGATATGGGAGGATTCGGGAAGAGGGTCAGAAGAAAACCAGAAAGAAGGGGCAGGGTAGAAGAGGGATTTTGGTTTTCTAAGGGAAGATTGAGGAGGTTGATGGGTAGGGATAAATAGGTCTGCTACTGACGAAAGTTCGAAAAGGAACTTGGCGGCAGCAGAGTCTATTGGCTGTGGGGGAGGGATTTGAGGTGGCTGTGGTGTGGTTGATGAAGTTGGTTGGGATTGGGGAGGTGAGGACGGGGTAGATGGGTCAGGTGAGTAGTTAAAAGGGGAAGGTGGAGGAGGAGTGGGGGTTCTGGCTGGCTCCTCCTGAGTTTGAGGCTCCTCCTGAGGGATAGGCTCCTCCGGAGGTGGTGAATTCCTCTGAGTAGATGACTCAGGAGGAATAGATGAAGTGGTGGTTGTGGCGGTAGAGGTGGGGTGTTGGTGGTTGGTTGGGCGTCGGGTAGTAGTTGGTTGGTCGGCGGTAGAGTGTTTGGGACCCAGGCCTCCTTTTCTTCCTTAGCGGCCGAATAGGAGACTCACCGCTTCATTGGTAGTGGTTGGAGTGTCTGGCGGTCTTCAAAGGTTTTACGAAGTCTCCTTTGTTTTGGCTTTGGGAGTGTGCAGGAGAGGGTGAGGGTGATTGACCGGTCGGGTAGGTGGGAGGAAGTGGTTTGTTGAGTTTGAGAGGTTGGCTGGGTTTGGGCTGGTGAAGGTGAAGGATGGCTGGACTGGCCTGGTGCCTTGTTCTTTTGGCCTTCCTTCATCTCATTCCTAATCCATTTGGCCTGTTCCTCTTCAGTTGGAGTGGGCTCTTCCGGCCTTGTCTTCTTTACTTTGCCCTTGGCTGCCATCTTGGTTCTAAGCAATGCCTCATCGCCTGTCTTTGGCCTTTTGATGGAGGGACGCGGCCACTTGGTCATTGAACTTTGCAGAGGCCTTTTTGTGGGTTCTGTAGCACATGTGCTTCCATGTTGAAGCAAGTTACCAAGATCTGCATGTGCTTAGCAACCTTATCAAGGGTGACGGCGGTAGACCCTTCTCGCAATGCCGCTTGTTCTCGTATTCAGTGTACTTACTGAAGAACGAGGCTGTGAATTGCTTCTCCTTGGCCACTATAATCAATTCATCTTCCTTCAAGGAAGAGTTGACATTAGCATCATCTCTAAGAAGGGCATTGATCAGCCTAACGAAGGGGCGCTTGCAGTGGGGTTGTTCTTGGCTTTCTACCCACGCTTAATTGCTGAAAATGACGCCCCCGCTTGAGACGAAGTCAAGGAACACGCAAGACCGGTGAGGTTGATTTGTTGAGCCGTGAACATGTCATGTGCTCCACTCTTGAATAGAAGCCCCTTGTCTATAAGGTGGCTCGTGCAATAGACGTCAAGAGGGAACTGATTTCAGAGCATTTTCCCTTGAGGTTCTCTCGTAAGTGTCTACTCCTCTCATTGCTTCCTGTGCATGTACAAAGAATGGTTGCTTCAAGAGGTCCACCAAAGTGTACGCCGATGATGGTGGAGATTTTCTTGGCGGTGATGGAGATTGGTCGGCCCCTAATCCATCCTCAGAGCATTAGGGCTCATGAGCTCCATCCTTCGATAGAATTCTTCGCCGTAAAGATACAGTAGTTCTTGTCGCTGAGGCGTAAGAGAGGAGTATGCCAGAGGCGTTCATGTCATCGCATGCTTTAACGCCGGAAGCTATCGAGCAGACAGCAGGGAGGTCAATGCACATCCCTGGAATATACAGCTTCGGGTCCAGAGCGACTATGATGTCATGAGAGGCGGGAAAGGTTGGATATCCCGGAAGGTTGACATCCGCATTGAGGAATGTCGGTTTACGGGTTTAATTTCTTTCCGCTATCGCTTCGATTTTGAAGTTCTTGCCCGAAAGAAATACAAATAAAATTAGGCTTTTCACCTCAAGAACTAAACAAGCGTAAATTTCAAGGTTTCCTCGAAATAATTTGAATTTTTCAAACGAAAACTTGAAACCCTAGAATGTTTTAGAGAATCCATACCCGAGAAATGTAAAACAGAAGTTTTCCATAAGAATAGATAATGAAAGTACATAAACGACTGTTAGTTTTCTTAGGTTTTTAAGAATAACAATGGCGAATACTGTAGAAACTCGAAAATGACTGTTTATATTCCAAAACAAATTTAGGTTATGAAATGAAATGCAAAACAGAAAGCAATAAGTTTCAAGTAGAGAATGTAGAAAAACATACCATTGATGTCGATGAGAAGAAGAAACAAGAAGAATTTGGATTTGCGTAAAGCGCTATACGTAGAGAGAGTATGAATAGAGAGAGAAATATTTTTGTCAAAGGGTTCCGTAAAGTTTGGCAAAAGGCGGTTCAAGGTCTATTTAAAGGCGAGAAAATTTGAGAAAGCGGGAACTTAAGATATTTTCTTAAGTACCAAATTTTATCCTTGACCCCCTTTATTGCTTTACAAACCTCTTTAGCAAAAAATAGACTAAGTAAAAATACTAACCTTTAAGTCTTCCGGTAAAGGAGAACTTACGTCTTCCGATTAGTCTAAAACTAAGTCTACCGGTATGAAAGAAACATTAACAAATAACTTTGAAATTAAGCAGTAGGATCAATCATACCAAGATTTCTCCTTAAATAAGCAAACCTCGTGGCATCCAGTGGTTTTGTGAGAATGTCACCTAATTGATGCTCGCTTGGAACATATTCCAAACCGATGTTACCTTTCTCCACATGATCTTTGAGGAAGTGATAACGGATATCAATGTGTTTAGTCTTGGAGTGCATCATCGATTTTTGGAGACCGAATTGCCGATGTGTTGTCACACATGATTGCGCATTGCGCCTTGATGTTGTAGTCCACTAGTTGTTGCTTCATCCATAGGAGTTGAGAGCAACAATGCATAGCCTATGTATTCAAATTTTCTTCGTGGTTGAGTTTGCAACGATCCTTGTTTCTTGCAAGACCATGAGACAAGTCTATTTCAAGGAATTGACAAGTCCCAATCGGTGCTTCTTCGCCACTTTGCGGTGTCGCATAATCTGCATCCGAGTATCCAACTAGATCGAAATTGTTGTTTTTGGAATACCATATGCCTAGATTTGTTGTTTTGAAACATATCCGATGATACGCTTGGCAAGCAAATGTGACTCCTTTGGATCTGCCGAAATCTAGCACAAACACAAACAAAGAAACATAATGTCGTCTACTAGCAGAAGGTAAAGAAGTGAACCTATGATTCCTCTGCACTTGGTGATGTTCTCTTGCTTTCCCTTCTCATCTTTGTCAAGATGGCGCCAGACATTGGAGTTTCAAATCCTTTAGTCCGAATCAAGACCGAACTTCTTGATTAGTTCCTCTGCATATTTGGTTTGGCCGATGAAGATTCGTCAAGTCATTGTATCTGCAAGTCCCTAAAAAGTAGGTAAGTTCACCCATCATGCTCATCTCGAACTTGCTTTGCATCGCCTTCTCGAATCTTTTACATGTGCTTTGGTTAGTTGATCCAAAGATGATGTCGTCCACATAGATTTGTACCGTAAGAGAATGGCCTTGTGCTTGAGGATGAATAAAGTAGTGTCTATTCTTCCTCTCACGAATCCTTGTTCTATTAAGAACTTGGATAGAGTTTCATACCAAGCTCTAGGAGCTTGCTTCAGCCGTAGAGAGCTTTCTTGAGTCGGTAGACGTGATCCGCTTTGTCTCGAAATGACAAATCTCGAGGTCGTCCACGATACGGTTTCTTGAAGATCACCATTCGAGAAAGGCACTCTTACATCCATCCGATACACTTTGAAGTCCATGAACGAGGCATAGGCTAGAAAGATTCCGATTGCCTCTAGTCTAGCAACAGAGCAAAAGTTTCATCAAAGTCAATTCCTTCTTCCCCGCTTCTGCATCCCTCGTGCAACTAGCCTAGCTTTGTTCTGGTGACATTTCCATCTTCATCTCTTTTGTTTCGAAAACCCATTTAGTGCCGATGATGGATGATCACCGGTTTGAACTAAGCTCCACACCTTACATCTTTCAAACTGTTCAACTCTTCTTGCATAGCTTCAATCCAGCTTATGATCTTCGATAGCTTCATCAATCTTCTTTGGTTCGAGTTCGATACAAATGCATAAGCAAACATAGTTTCTTCTCGAACTTTATTTCTGCATTTAACTCCCCGTGTTGAGATCACCAATGATTTGAGAAATGGATGATCTCTTGCTTCAATAACGGCTTGAGGAAGATCACTGTGGGTTCTTCCGTAAGAATCCCGAATTCCTGAGTAGGTTGAGAGGGTGATTCACTAAAATCTGTTCAAGTCATAGATCTTCAAAACTTTCATTTTCTCGTGAACAAGAAGGATGAGTGATTTGTAAAGGTGCTCAGTGGGGTAGTAAGAGATGGGTTCGTGGTCAATGTAAGAGTTAGATTTGCGGTACCAGTGGTGAGTTCTCGCTCTACCCAAGTGAAGGGTTACGCAGATTTCTGCATTGGGTCTGCTGCAGCTTGCTCGATTAGAGTGGAAGTAGATGTTGTATTTGTACATGTCTCATCATTATCGTAATCATTAGCAACGCTCGAGCCTTTCTAGGCTCTAACAAGTCATATTCATCAAAAGAAACATGAAACGTATTCTAAGATTTTTAAATTAGTTTTAATGAAAAATGCGAAATGCTTTTGAATGTTTGGAATACCCCGTAAAAATTCCTTCGTCTCGATTTTGCATCAAATTTTCCTCTATATTCTTTTCCATTATAAAGAATAAAACATTTACAAATTACCGAGATTTTAAGAAATCCTATGTTGATCTTCCTCCATATTTCATATGGAGTTTTGTTATGAAACTTGTTTACCGTGATCTGCTCGGTAAAACATGCAAAGGTTGACTCGCCTTTAAATACTTAGGAAGTTTTCCTCGCCAAGATTGTTCTTGCCGCTCAATCCGTTGTTCTCGTTTCTTCCTAGTCGACAAGCTTTACGCCTGGTCATGGTCAAGTGCATTACCATGTGTACCTTTCGACAAGGCCGCTTTTTGGAGAGCTCGAGAGGTGCTGTAGGTGATCGAGACGCTTTGTGCCATAGCCAAATGTTGTCACGAACGTTGTTAGCTACTAGGCAAATGTGAGAATCTCCCTAGAAGATTTAAGTCAACGACATAGACATTTCTTGTCTATTGCCTGGCCAAGACAGAGCGTGATTCACCGGTTTCGATGAGGCACCGGTTGGAGTTGAATTGGAAGTCCTTTGTCTTAATTGGGCTATGCTCAACAAATTGTGCTTAGGCCACTCACTAGAGAGACTTTGTTGATGGAGAGACTTCCTCTAGTGATTGAGCCATATCCAATTGTCTTTCCCTCTTGCATTATCTCCGAAAAATAACAATGTCCTGCTTCAGCCTATATCTCAGAAGAAGACTGCTTTCTCAATATGTGTCTGCCTAGGTACCGATGTCTTTGTTTTCTCGATTCTATAGCCATGAAGCATTCTCGAAAAGAATTAAAGTAAACAGTACCTTTTATTTTTTTTCTTTCGGTCCTAAGGATTAGCAACCTTGGAACCCATACTGCCACCTTGAGAGAACTAGGTCTCTATCTTGGGTGAACCTTAGCAGGCATTCTCGTGCCGATGGCCTAGACAATTGCAAGAATGACATAAATGGAAATTCCACAAAGAACTCTAGAGTCTTCAATCAAGAGTGCTTGTGATCATTCCTTTTCTTGACATCCATTCTGGTTCAAATTTTGCTTGTCGATGGTAGACTTAATTGGTTTCTTTCAATCTTCCTAGGTAGGTTACAAATGCATTCTAGCTTTAGCTTTTCTCGTTGATTACCTTTTCAGAGGATTTGGTAGAATACCTTTAAGTTTACCTTCAACAGTAAAGGAGCCTTGTCAAGTTCATACAAAATTGATAGTTACCTGTGAGAGAGGTTTAGTAGGTCTACCGCCGCAGATTTTGCCTTAGCATAGTTGTTGCCCCAGCACTTTACTTTCTACCGTTACCTTTTCAAGTTTCTCATTTGAGTCGCCTATTTTGGCTTTACCTTTTCGAACTTTGGTAAATGTAGGAACACTTGAATAACCAAGGCCTTGTTTCCTATATTTCCGAATGTTTGTTTAGAGAAAGATATGTCATTAGCGCCTTGAGGATTCACCTTTCTATGACCTCAAGAGATTGTCGAAGAGGCACATCCGAATATCCTATGCCGCTTTATCATTGCTAGATTTTTGGCTTGAAAGGATTTCTTCGAATGCATCCTCGAGTCGCTCCAGAGTCAATTGTCTGCAAGGCAATTTTCTCTAGATCAAGTCCTTTGATGTGCTTTATAGACAATCAATTTTGTCACAAAGGAATTTATTTTCTTCCTTCGCTTGATACTATCTTGTTTATAGCTATGAGGGTTTGAATCTCACCGCCATCGAGATTTCTCACCGTAAGTTTCTCACGCTTATTGCTAGTTTAACATAGGCTACTCTAAAGGAATTAAATTCTTCAAGCATATCTTGATTATCCTTGAGAAGTTCTTTCTCCAGTTAAGTCACCGTTGGTTTCATTTTTGTCCAAAGGACTAGGTGAAACTTCGACTTCATTTTCGTGAGTCATAGGTAGGACCCGAATCATGAGCTATTAAGCATATGTTAGCTTGCTCACGCCTCCTCTTCTCCTCTTCAATCGGGCCTCAAACCATGTAGCAACATGTTTGTCTTCTATGTCCTCGCCTAACATACCCTTTTGTTTTTGAAATTTTCTAAAAGAGGGTTTTCGGTATGCTTCAAATTTTGGCTTAGGACATTTCGAGGCAAAATGACCGTGTTTTCTACAGCTTATAACATACAAGCTCTTCTTTTTGCTTTTCACCATTCTTCCTAAAAGGTTGTTGGTGAGTGTTCTTCTTCCATAT
>JABEVN020002629.1:0-20853 GCA_013146195.2 Codonopsis lanceolata
CCTCCGCCGCATGCCTACCGCTACCATATTTCCGGCAAGCTTTGTATTAATAATTAATAATATTAGATAAAAGTCTTTTTAACCACCATTCATTTCTAAACAATGTGATGCATATTTTCTGGTAATAACCGGTTTAAAACTCCCCGCCAGGCTCTCTCTACCCCGCGACTTCTTAGTCACTAATCGACTGCTGGTGTCTACCAAACCTCGTCGACCTGGGCTTATTTTTGTAGCTTTAATTTTGTGGCATGCGATGACCAGGAGAAGGAAGTGGGCGAACTAGAGAATGAATGGGGAGGTAATGGTGAGGTAGAGAGGGAGGTAATTGGGCGAACCGAGTAATATTTTTTAGTTTTTAGTTCTAAACTTACTTGGCTTATTACTTTGGGGTTGTTGAGAATTGAGATTAATGGTAGGTTTGTATATTTTTGTTCATTTTACAAATATAGACAAGTGTTTAATAAAATGACAAACATAAAAAATTAAATTTGTAGTCAATGTGTTTGATCTTGATGTAAATTATCAAAAATGGTAATTATGACTTAATTCTAGGCCCCGACACACCTCGACTAGTTCCCTAGGCGCTAGTGTGCCGCCTAGCGGCCGTCTAATCCTTTTTAGAACCTTGATTAATATCAAGATAAATTCTAGAAAACTATCATCGGCAACGACGCCAAAAACTTGATGAGCGAGCAACATGAACAAATTCTGTCGTATCAAGTAAAAAGATCCAATCGAGGATAGGATAGAGTTAGAAATAAATCCTAAGTACTAAAATTGCCACACCTAATTTTATCTAAGCTAATGGAAATATGATTCAAAATAAAAATAAAATAAAATAAATTAATAAAAGCAAGAAAGTAAACTAAATTAACGCGATGATGAAACGCATCATCAACGTCAAAAAAGTAGGATTGTGATATTTTTAGTCTAGCCAATGTTTAATTTAGCTCTCTATATTTTTTTTAACTAAAATATTTGGTAGTCGGACGACACTAATATTTGCTACGTGCTTTCACTCGTATAGCAAACCTAACTATCACTCATTGCTACGGGCTCCATCGCAATACATAACATAGAGGAGAAAATAACCCGCATGGTAGATCAAGCACCCAATGACTATCTACGGCCTTCGACAATCGGTGTGCTTTAGATATCGCATTAACAATTATCACGATTTTCAAAATAATAAGAAGGGCTTTCGCCAGTATCCTATCATTCTATGGTTCATTTAATGATTCATGACTTCATTAAAACATTAAGCACATAATGATGATGACAAAAATATATAAGTAATACTTCATATAGAGAGAAATTAAATTAAAGCATCACAATGAACATAGATAATAATTACAATCAAAAATATATTTAGCCCATCATCAAGATATCAAGATAAATGCAAAGTTTCTCCAACAAATACAACAATAAAATAAATAATGAAGTGAAGAATTAAACCAATTAAAGTTGCAATCTTTGGTTGACTTCACTTAATCTTGCTCCCTTGACCCTTGATTTGATGCTTCAAGCCTTCAAAATGGATGCATTTTTAATTTGGGTGGAGAGTTGGAGAAATGGATTTGAGGAGAGTTTTAGCCTGTGGAGGCCGCTTCCCAAAAAAGGGAATCGGATGGAATAAATTGAAAGGCAAAGGAGGTAGGGGTAGATTAGGAAGGAAAGAATAAATTTGGGAGAAGAAAGGGAAGAAACAAGGGGATGGGTCAATCTGCTGGGCGGTCCAGAAGGACGCAGTGTCTAGCAAGGTTGAAACGAGTGAGAGATGAGAGATGAAACAAAAGCCGCAGTGAGGCGGGATGGACCCTCCGCATCCAACAGCGGGTCAAGCCAAAGGACGCGCGTGGGCGCTTAAAGGAGGCAACAACACATTAGTGAAAGTTTCATTAGCGCCTCGGCCCTTCCGCTTCTGGAATGATCCTGCGAAGTCCTTCCTTGCCCGTGCCTTCCAGCTTGGTCCTGTTAGCTTGTTAGCCTCTGTTAGCTCGTCTGACTTTGAAATACTTGACGAACTTTAACGGCAAGTATCAAAACTCAACATTGATGCCGGAATTGCCTCGAATTGCACGATTGAGCCTTAAAACCTCGAATATCTATGAGATACCTACATGAAGCACAAAATACATAAAAATGGGATCTCAAATGCAATAAATCATTATCTAAAGCTCAAAATCATCAATAAAATTCCGAAAAGTAATGAAAATAAAAGAAAAAATACAAGCTTTGATCTCCAAAGGAGAAATATGGATTAGTGAGAAGCTCGAGAACAAGATTGAATGAAGAAGACACTCAATCAAGATCCCACATGCATTACCATGAAAGAAATCAAACTCAAGATTATAAAATGCATAACCAAGGTATGATGTGATTTCAATGCTAGCAAACTTTCCTCAAACATGTACTCAAAAACATGAAGGACAAGCCCAGACTAAATAACATCGCTCTAGCTGAGATTGAACGTTCAATAAGATACCAAGCATGAGCCATGAAACCGAAAGAGATATGCTTCACAAGGAAATAGCTCATGGCATGATAATATCAATAGGACTTTTGCAAAGCTTGTAATTTTAGACCAAGGTTTATTTAAAAATGAAGGGAAGTATATCAAGACAAGAGAGCACAAGTGAAGCCTTCAAAATAACACTCAAGTCTAACTTCATGAAACAACATACTCCATCTTAACTCACCATTTTTCTCAACAACCCCCAAACTTAGCCCCTTTTTTTTATCAAGAACTTGAGGTTGAGAGTACATATCAAACTACCTCACAAATGATTTTACATCCCACAATTCCCCTTTTTGAATGACTTTAGAGCACAAATGGTTCACAATTTTGGGTTGCCCTTTACTTTCGATTATTTTTTTTAAATCACAAGGGCCCCTTTTGGCAAGATAAACTACCCCCAACTCATCAACCAAGATTAAATCACACCACACCAATACATGAAGAACAACACTTCCATGAAGCTCACATTCCCTCCAAGACATTAATTTAGAAATTCATTTCACCAAGTGCTCTCTTAAAGGGTTGGATAAAGTGTATAGGCTCATGGGATAAGTCAATGTGGGTGATCAAAATGAAGGTGAATGGGGTCATTGTGTGCTCTTGCACACACCATTCTTTCATTAAGGCTCAATTGGGACACTAGGGATTTAATGTGAATATGGGTAGGTCGATATGGCACAAACGATTCAAACATGGCCTATATCATGCTATTATCATACTTACAAGCCAAACTATTCATTAATCTAGAAATCATATAACGACATCAAAACTCACAACAAGGTACTCATAACACATGCACAACCAAAGCTAGAGCAAAGCCTAAAAATTCATCAAGAGATCCACACATGGGCACTATTTAACATGAATAAGGGAAAGCTAGCACAAAAATCACAAAATATCCTCAACTATGCATGTAATAATCTCAAGACCGAATCAAAGGAAATTATGCACATACAACTCAATGAGCGCCAAAGTAATGAGATGAATGATCAAAACATAATTAATAGGGTCCAACTAGCTTGAAATTTTCTAAAAATTTTCAAAATTTTCTTAAAAAATCGAGGGCAAAAATAAGGTCGGCCTCACCCCAAAACTTAGAACCGAACATTACCCTCATTGCTCATGATTATAAAAATGCATATAAAAGGAGGAGAAAAGAGAAGAGAAAACTCCCGTAAAGTCGGTTCATTTGAAGTCTGGGCCATGAACCACTCCATGAATCTCCACGAATCTCTGCGAGTCACCCCCAAACTTCAAGAATTGCTCAACCCCTACATCAAATTAAGCTCAAAACAAATATATGAGAGCAATTATAATGTAAATAAAAGTAAAATAAAGAAGGAAAAAAATATTTTTGGTGTGGGGACTCTATGTACACATCCCTACAAACCCACAAACTCGGGTGGACTTCGAAAATCGACTTAAAATACAAGACATATAAATACAAAAGAAATAAAAGAAACCAAATTTTCGCCTACGGAGGCATCGATTCATTTAGAAACGTGCACATGGCATTCCCATAAAATCCAAGACCAAGGAAGTGCTTTAATTGAAGTCCTTTAAGCTTGAACATCTCCTTAGTTGTCTACTCCTGAACAATAGGCCATTTGAACATGTTAGCAATAGGAAATATGACACCCAACTCACTTAAGTGTATGAACTCTTCTTGATGCTCGAGAGGTGGGTGGAAATAAGAAATTGGAGCCTCAATGCTCGGTGGAGTGTAGAAGTGAGGGAACGGTTCCTTGAATCTTTCATTTGTGCCAAAAGAATCATCCTCTTCAAAAATGCTTGGATGCTCAATCTCATTACTAACACACTCTTCATGGGTGTGAGAACTCGACATATGGTGGGGAGCATGATTGATCACTTCACACTCACAAGCTTCTATACTTTGATCTTCCACCGCGACATGGCTATGAGATTGAGGCGCTTCCAAGTGAGGTTGTCCCAAGATACTCAAAATTCCACTCTCATTAGTGAGAGAGAGAGATCATTGCAAAGCTCTATTTCCATTGGGTTTTCCTCGGCATTGAGTTGAAGGTCTTCTTGAGGCGATTCATCACGGGCGATACCGAATTCCCGTACTGTAGCTTCCCAATTGTGAGGAGGGACTCGGAGCTTAATGGCTTCTATCAACATGGCTACTTGAGCCTTTAGACTTTGAATTATTTCCTCTTCGGTGAGCGAGCGTCTCTCAACTTCCCATGGGTAGTTGTTACTCACACAATTCAGATCAAATGGGTGATGATGGGGGTCTTCATGATGATGGCGAGAGGAAGAAGTATAGGAATTCGACTCCATCCCAAATGCACACGGATATGGAAAATGATTTCCATAACAATTCTCGCAAATTAAGCTAGGATGGGGCGGAGTATAATTCATAGCCTCGGTTGTCGCCATCTCATTCTTATAAACTAGTTTTACACATGTACGTTAAACGTACGAACAAAAATATTTTTTAATTAAATAATATTCAAGTAAAACGAAGAAGCAAATCACAATCAAAAGAATAAATTAAGAAAAACAATGTTCAAAACAACTACTTAAATATAAATATATCATTGTACTGGTAATATTATGGATTTTGATTTTTTTATACACAACATCATCTTCATCGAATATTGATATATTCAAGTCAAAACAGTTTGTTACCCTAAAAATTGTTATACGATACTACAAATGGAAATTGTCATATCTGGAACTTGAAATACAACCTCACATTTAATGAAGACAATAACATTTTTGGAATAAACATTTTATCTCCATCATTGCTTTTATTAAAAAAAAAAATAGCTTCAACAACGTGATTCTTAAGCTTAGTAATGATTAGACTTGTTCCATTGTATAATCTTGCAACAAGGTCAATGTTTCTTAACAACATCACCGAAACACCAATCTTAATTGTTAATTCATGGTTCGACAATCTTGAACACTTTATACTATTCAAAAACTTCGTAGAATAAATGTTTTCAAACAAACTTGTGTTGTTCTTTCCCTCAACATAGAATCTGAAGTCAAATACGTTCTTCCTTCTATGTCATTATTATAAAACATATACTCATTTATGGTGTCAACAACATCAAATGTCGGGACAAAGATAGCACTTCCTTGCAAATATGACACATCATCAAAAGACTCCAAAAATGACGGTTGTATACTTTCAACAATTTACTCGATCAAATTATCTGATGCATTAACCAAAATATCATTTGAAACTTCTATTGCTGCAATACAATTATTTTCACCACCATATTTACCGTCGTCGATACTTAAAATTCACTGAGAATATGCCTTCAACACGAGACCGCGTTCGTCATTGTCAAAAGTTTGTAGTCTCATGTTTTTTGTAATTTCAAAACTTTACAATGTGTCCATAAATAGTACAATTTGTAATCATGTTAACAAAAATCATGTTGAATTCTTACAACTTTGCCCTTACTTTTTTCTACCAACTTTAATTATAGTCACATACTCAAAGGCATTAAAAGAAATTACACATTTCACCAATATTTATAATATAGTAAACTACTTTTTATTAAATTGTGTGTCAGGTCGTCAAAGAGAATCATATTTTGAAAATAGAGGGAATATTTTATTTTACCGTCCGATATCTATTATATTCTAAAATTTTAAATATATTTCTCAATGTTATTTTGAAAAGAATATAAAGCTGAATTTTTTGAGATTTTGAATTTATTTGAAAGGATAAATTTATCTGTTACATTTCTTAATATTTTTTATTTAACAATTATTCATGCTTATAAAAAATATCTAACTTTATGGTTCGACTATATCAACTACTTCATTGTTTATTTCAGTTGGGACTAACTATTTTCTTGCAACTCTGACTTTGAGACTTCAGTCGAATCTTTGTTTTTGGATGTCTCTTAGAACGAATGGTTTGAAAGCCATAATAGTTGCAGTAAAAAATTTGGGATCAAAATGTCTAAAGTTTATTTCGTGATGTTTTTTTTTTTTTTTTTACTTTGTAGAAAATTGGTTAAACATCCATAAAGAATATCCACAGACTTATATATATATATATATATATATATATATATATATATATATATATATATATATATATATATATATATACATATGTGTGTGTGTGATGGAAAATAAAAGATCCAACATGATATTGTGAATTATGCTGAAAATACCAACAGTTTGTGTGTATTCAAAGTTCCTATAAATGTATAAATATATTCTTGTCAACTTATCTAATAATATTAAATGGTTAGTATAAAAACTAAAAAATAAAACAAAACAAAGTGTTTCACCTTCCAATATTTTCATTTATGGAAATAAATTTTAGGCCGGAAAATCACGGTTGTCATTATATATATAGAGATTCCCAGCATTCCATTCCATGCCCCTGGATCAAAGTCTCAATTGATATTGTTCCAAGCCATCGCTTCAAGCTAGCTACAAGAACACTCATTAAACAAACAAGATCAAATGCAAAAGAATTAGATATATATAAAAAAACTACTCTAAAAGAAAGCAAAAAACTAACTACAACTAAAATTAAAACAAATAGAGAAAAAAGAAAAAAAAATGCATAAATTAAAATTAGGCAAGCTTTGTATTAATATCAAGATAAATTCTAGAAAACTATCCCTAACAACGGCGCCAAAAACTTGATAAGCGTGAACGTAATACGGGTAAGATTATCCGGTCGTATCAAGTAATAAAGTTCGTAAGTACGAGTCGATCCCACGAGGATAGAGCTAGAAATAAATCCTAAGTACTAAAATTGGGCACACCTAATTTTATCTAACCTAACGGAAATATGATTCAAAATAAAATAAACAAAATTAATAAAAGCAAGAAAGTAAACTAAATTAACGCGATGATGACATGGCGGCAACATCAAATCAACGTTAAAAAGTATGATTGTGATATTTTTAGTCTAGCCAATGTTTAATTTAGCTATTTATATTTTTTTAACTCAAAATTTTGGTAGTCGGGTGCACACTAATATATGCTACGGGCTTTCGCTACGTATTGCAAATCTAGCTATAACTCATCCTTGCTACGTGCTTATATCATCGCAACACATAATATAGGGGAGAAAATAACCGCATGGTAGATCAAGCACCCAATAACTATCTACGACCTTCGACAATCGGTGTGCTTTAGAGACGTAAACAATTATCACGATTTTCAAAATAGTAGGAAGGGCTTTCGCTTCATATCCTATCATTCTAGGGTTCATTTAATGATTCATGACTTCATTAAAAACATTAAGCACACAATGATAATGACCAAAAATATATGAGTAATACTTTATATAGAGAGAAATTAAATTAAAGCATCACAATGAACATAGATAATAATCACAATCCAAAAATATATTTAGCTCATCATCAAGATATCAAGATAAATGCAAAGTTTCTCCAAAAATTACAACAATAAAATAAATAATGAAGTGGAAGAATTAAACCAATTAAAGTTGCAATCTTTGGTTGACTTCACTTTATCTTGCTCCCTTGACCCTTGATTTGATGCTACAAGCCTTTAAAATGGATGCATTTTTAATTTGGGTGGAGAGGTGGAGAAATGGATTTGAGGAGACTTTTAGGGCTGCTGCCCTAAAACTGGTGGAGGTTGCTTCCAAAAAAAAGGCCGACTGAATGGAATAAAATGAAAGGCAAAGGGGTAGATTAGGAAGGACAAAATAAATTTGGGGGTAGAAAAGGGAAGAAACAAGGGGATGGGTCAAGGCTGGGTGCGGGGTTGTCCAGGAGAAGGGACGAGGGTCTGGCAAGGTTGAAATAGGTGAGAGATGAGAGATGAAATAGGCCAGAATACGGGCAGAAGGGCTGGATGGACACGGGCTGATCCAGATCCGACAGAGGATGACGTGGGTCAAGCATAAAGGAGGCGGGTGACATGGCTGCTTCAGGAGGCGACAACACATTAATGAAAGTTTCATTAATAGCGCCGGCCACGCTTCTGCTTTTGGATTGATCTGGCGAAGTCCTTCCCTACACAGGCCTTCCAGTTTGGTCCTCCGTTAGCGTTGTTAGCCTCTGTTAGCCTGCTGTGCTTTGAAATACTTGACAGACTTTAACGACAAGTATCAAAACTCAACATTCAAGCTCAGAATTGCCTCGAATTGAGCGTATTGAGCCTTAAAACCTCGAATATCTTTGAGATACTTATATGAAGCACAAAATACATAAAAATAGGATCTCAAATGCAATAAATCATTATCTAAAGCACAAAATCATCAATAAAATTTTGAAAAATAATGAAAATAAAAGGAAAATTTCTAGCTTATCATGTATCCTTTTGAATCGCGGTGCATAGGCTTGTACATTGCAGTACAAAACCTATTCTTCAAACTTTATGTTTGTACTGCGATATATAAATATATGTACCACGATACGAAAAACATGTTTACTTCATTTTCTGTATCAGCAGCCAGAAAATTAAGTGAACCGCGGTATATAAATATATGTACCACGTACAAAATACATGTTTACTTCAATTTCTGTATCAACAGCCAGAAAATTAAGTGAATCGCGATATATAAATATGTGTACCGTGATACAAAATACATGTTTACTTCAATTTATGTATTTAAAATTATGACTGTTAACACTGATAAATCACGATCTATAAATATGTGAACTGCGATACAAAATACATGTGTTACTTCAATTTTTGTATAAAATATCATGAGTGTTAACACTGATGAACCACGATAAATACATATGTAAACCGTGATACAAAATATATGTTTATTTTCAATTTATGTATTAAAATACATCAAAATTAATAATTGAAATTTGTCAAGAAATACACCAAAATGAAAATTTACGAATATCATTCAAGATGAGATCAGTAACAGGGTGCATGGAGAGATCAAAGTTTGGGCATGCCCCAGATAAATCTTCATTGTGAGAAATATTCATAATCAACTCCATGTGGTTGTTTATCATCAAATTGTTTCACAAGCTTTATCATCAAGTTCATAAAGATGAAAGAAGAAGGGGATGATTTTTGATCTAAGATTTGTATACATCCGAGAATCATAAAGCTTGAGAAGAAACTTGATGATAAACAAAAACTTGAAGTTTAAATAAATCATATAGAGTGAGACGAAATAACAATTGATAAATTTGAGAATAAATGACATTAAATATTTAAAGACGAAATAAGGAAGAGAAAGAGTTGTTGTCATTAATTTTTGGTTGTTGATATACGTACTGGATAGTTTGTTTTTTTTTAGTGTTGGCTGTTGATATTCTGTTTATTTATATATCGTGGTTCACATATTTATATACCGCAGTCACATAATTTTCTGGCTATTTATAGTTTTGCACCGCGTTATATAAATATATGAACCGTGGTGCATCCCGTCTTTATTCGTAGTGTGACTCTTGCTCATTAAGGGTATTGCAGTCTTTTTGCATTTACATAATGTTGCATCGCGGTTCACATAATTTTCTGGCTGTTGATAGTTTGCATCGCGATATATACATATATGAACCGTTGTGTATCTCGTCTTTATTCGTAGCGCGGCTCTTGCTCATTAAGGCTATTACAATCTTTTCGCGTTCAAAAATGGTCTTTTCAGGTTGAAAAAAAAAAAACTAGATCGGAGAGGTTAGAAATTTCAAAAAATGGAGCGGCCCGAATTTCACCCTAAATCTTTTCATTCAAAATCAACAGAGTGATTGAAGGTAGGCCTATCAATTTGGACCCATTACCCATGATCCCATCCAACCCAACCCACTAATTACCCAACCAAACCCAATAATATTGTTGGTCCCAAAGGGGCTCAAACTAGGCTAGAAAGGGGGGGGGGTGAATAACCTAGTGACAATTTAAAAATCATCACGAGTATTTCTTCTTTTTTAAAACAACCAACTTATTAATTAAGTTAGGGCAGTAGAATTATGAGAGAAAAAGAAGTAGATAGAAGGGTTGCTGGGCATAATGAAGCATAACAACAGTCTTTTTAAAGTAGTGCTGAAAGCAATGGATTGATCAGTAAGGATATAAAGTCAAGAACTGAAAATCAAGATGGTAATTAGAAGTGGTTCATACTATAAAGTAATACATCCACTACTAAAGTGGTTAGCCTTGGATTTTGAAAGGTACACTTGTTTATCCACTAGAGTGATTATACTTAGATCACTAATTGATCGTGTACAAAAGATTTTTAACTAAATGTATATTGATGAGAAGAATAATCAATGAAGATGTATTCTCTCAAATGCTAAGTAACAGAACATTAAATGTAAACTAAAGAAGTTGTAATGAATTCTGAAGAGAAAGACTGCAGCTTCAGTGAGTTTGGTAGAGTGTTAGTTCTTGTCCTTATAGATCTTTTTAGTTCTTGAAGGTTAGAGATTAATGGCCTGAGTATTGAATGTTCAAGAGTTGTTCTTCAAGTCTTCAATGCTGGAATATATACCCAGGGAGATCTTGAGGACTGTTGGATTTCAGATGGCAAAGTTGTCTCCAACGATAATATGCATTAAATGCATTCGACACTATTGAGGTTTTGTTCAGCGGACAGGTATCAGAGGTGTAGTGTTTCAGGAACAGACAAAACAAACAGAGGGACTGTCAGGTTACAGGTGTGTAGAGTTTGAAAGTCTTCTTAGCCAAATAAGGTAATGTCTTCAGATTCATTTGAATTTCATATTGAGAGATAGTTGTACATCTGTTTGTAGTGAGCCAGTCAATGCATCCTTGTTTTCTTTTTGGAGAGAAATCTGATGAAGATAAAATTTGAACATTATTAACTAGATATTGAAATATCTAGATTAAAAATATATGACCTGGACTCCACGTGTTTGACCAATCCTCATGTTACGCCAGAGCAGACTTGGAGGACCGCTGGTGAAGGAAGATATCAAGATTTGTTGTTGAAGACTGCTGGTCCGCGCCTTGGAGAAACTAACACTAAACTTATTTTATTACAAACCTTGATTCTAAGACAGTTGTCACGCTAACTGGTACGCAGAACTTTTAGCCACTGTACAATAGAATAAAATAGATAACTCAACAAAATCTAGAACCTATGAGGATCAACAAATGCAATGTATTTAAATAGGTTACCCATCTTAACCCAATAAATTTCACGGGTTAAGTTGGGTTAAACACACCAACTTTATTAAACCTGATAAATCTAACTCCTCTCTCTCCCCTCCCCAATTCCTTGTCAACCAGCAGCTTCATCGAGCCATCGACGTCTCCATGGGCGGACATGATTCAAAGTACTTCACAACCAAACGGGAGAAATCCCTGAGTTGAAGGAGGAGCTCAATTCTTAGTACAAGGTAATCCTCCGATTATCCAAATATATAAATATACGCGGTGTGTGTGTGTGTATATATATATATATATATATATATATATATATATATATATATATATATATATATATATATATATATACACACACACACACACACACACACACACACACACACACACACATATATATATATATATATATATATATATATATATATATATATATATATATATATATATCTTCCATGGATATATTAGATCATCTATAATATAACGAACTCAATCAGCGCAATCATTAATATTTTTCATTTTCGTTCAAATTGTGAGCATTGTTATCAGAGCTGTTGCAACTGATAATTAATTTAAGTGTTGTCTGGGTCCATCATTTTTATTTGATTTATACTTTGGAAGGCCTTGGAGTGAAATGTGTAGGTATGAATCAATTCGTTTGAAATAAGATTACAGTTTCCAGTTGTTGTTTGGTTATGCCTTGCTGCTTGTTTTGTGATACAACGTGAAAATTGTTCCAGTCACGCAGTATTCTTCATAATATTGCTAACTTTTCCCTTGATTGACGGAACCCCAGCTTTGCAGGCCGATTCTGATTTAGTAATTGTATGTTTTTCAATGTCTTCAAGGTGTTTATTTGAAATCTCTTTTGTTTGTGTTTTGATTCTCTCTATGTGTGTGAGAGAGAGAGAGAGAGAGAGAGAGAGATCAAACTAAGAAGGGGAGGGGGAGGCATTGACGGGTATGGGGGAGGGACCGCATGTAGGGGGTTGAAATTTTCAAGGAGTTGCTCATAAGAGACAAATTGCTCTAATTATTTTTTTCCTTCTAAGAACAAGGCTTCTTTACGATGAGCTGTCTTTTTTTTTTAGGAGTCAATTTGTTGAGGATACCCGTGTTTATTAACCACCCTTCTTCAATGGGTAACTATCTACAAATCCATAAAGGAAACTAAATAAAGAAAAATGTTAGAAGCAACCATATGAAAGAAAAATGAGTAACATAGAAATTAAGCAAACACACTTAAATAAATGAACTAGACCTACTAATGTTACTCTTGGATTCAAGCATATACAAAGGCTTCTATATTTTTCTACTAGACCTAGCTAGTATGATAGAATTGTCTGAGTGGTTCTTAGGTAGCCAGTTTCCTATTTCCACATTCGATGCAAACATGTAGTTATGCCTGCTTGTTCAGTGTTTGTTATGCAGTGCTTGCAAAACAATGAGATTAACATATGCAATTTTAGATTTGATCGAGGAATGAAAACAAAGAAAGTAGATTTCTAGTCTATGCAATAATTGGGGTATTTTTTTAAATTAAAAATCACTTGAATTACCACAGAGAGAAGATGATACAGTTGAAACATACCCGTCTAAAATAATGGTCTAGTACCGTAAACAGGACCGGACAACTTGTTGCAATCAAGCTATGATCTCACTACTTTCAAGATCGCAGGGATTAATTGTGAGTTATATAGGGGAAATTTCAAAAAGGTAGTCCTAATTGTGAGATAAGGAAGACCAGTTTAGACAGTGTTATTGATTCGGAACTAGTGCTACAATCTCTTCCCTTGAGAGGGTTAACTAACGACAGTGAATACACTCATTAAAGCACTCAATGAAGCAGTATTTTATCAATTATGCAATATTCTTGTTCACAAGCTATCCTATCTCATAATATTAACCTATAAATACCCATTTCCTTGCAAAAACTGAATCAGAACTCATAAACAAAGCAAAAGGCTCATCATGTATTCAAAAGAACAACATAATACTAAGGACAGATCATAGTTGCCAGAGTCGAGAGGCGCCAAAAATGCGATAGGCCCAAATTTGAGGCGAGAGGCGAGGCGCTAAAAAGGCACCAAAAAGGTGCTCACGAAAAAAATATATTGAGGAAACATACATAAAATACATAAAACTTAACAAATATCAATAAAACATGTTATAAGTGAGCATAATACATGAAACTAAGTTCTAATATAATATCAATAACACAAATTATGCATTCATAGTTGAAATTCCAATGCATTAGATGAACTTAATTGAAAATTCAAACAAGAAAATAAATAGTTATCAAAGCAAATAAAAACAACGTCATGGAAATCAATAGAGAACTTAAGTCATGGAATGTAATTAGTAACAAATAAGAACAAACTAAAAATCATCATCATATTGAGGCTCATCATCATCCTCATCATCTACATTCACAAGATTATCACTCGTCTCAAATTTTCATCATCCTCCTCTTGACCACTTTCATGAGTTTCATTATCTTCATCTACAAGATGAATGGTCCTCAAGGCTTTACGTGCTCCAACTTGTGTGGTCCCTGTCCTTTGCCTTGAACTAATAGCACCTCCAAGTCCAACAATTGACAAAGAAATTTGACCGCCACCTCGACCGCGGCTTCGACCTCCACCAGTATATCCGGTCCGTCCCCCAGAACCGACACTAGATCTCGTGTAATAAAGAGGATCCTCAGCCCCACTATCTCTACTGATTTGCTCCCAATTGAGGCCATCATCAAACATGCCATCATCATTAACCACTTCATCATCTTCACCGACAAACCACTCGTTGTAATCATCAATATCAGACAAGGAGATAGGATCAATTGTATCTCGAAGATTGTATCTTCGTCTTAAGGCTCTATTATACTTTACGAAAACGAAATCATTTAATCAAACTTGAGTCAATCTATTTCTTTTCTGGTTATGAACATGTCATGTCAATTTAAATATTACTGAATAAGCACAAATACAATTTCTAGTATTAACTAATTACTAATGACTATTTAGTACTTACGTGCTCAAAAAAACTCTAATTTCTCTCGCATTCGGATGCGCTACAAGTGAGGCTAAGAACCTTGATGGCAAATTTATGTAAATTTGGAGCCCTTTTACCATAAAACCTCCACCATTCAGCTATTGACGGTATTGATTCTCATTAGTCACTATTTCACATTAAATATATAAAATTATCAATGTGTAATTATAGTTAAAGTACCTGGTGACATTTTATCGCATTATCTTACAACCATTGGCATCCCAAAATGGCGATCTGTATTTCTATAAGCACTCAACTCTGCGTTGATTTTGTCTTGTATGTCAGCCTCAGGTACTAATCTATCAATACATTTGAGGAGCCCTTCTGTAACCTCCACATCACTCTCAATGTCTGGATTTGTGTAGTAAATTCAGGGTTCAAGTAGTAACCTGCTACGTGTAAAGGCCGGGGAAGTTGATCCGCCCACCTCCGATTAATGATTCGATAATTGTGGCACCCTAGCCATTCGTTGCTTGTGTTCATGCATTCATATTGCTTGTGAGCATGTTTGCATAGTCTATATATGATTTAGAATCATTCATAAGTCATTCATGAAGCTCTTAACATGTTTAGAATCATGTATGCTTGCTTGTTGAATCGCCGGTTCGATTGCTTTGTTTTGGCCTTAGCGATTTCCCTTGTTGCTCGTATTGCTTGTATTTCGTCGTGCGAAGTGTTCGTTGAGTTCTCGGCCTTGTATTCAGGTCATAACCATGTTTAAACAAGCCTTTTCCATGTCCAAGTTATCCTAGTATGATTGGTGTTTGATTCGTTAACCATTCGTCGCATGATTCGAGCCTTGTTCTACCTTGTTCCGGATGTTGTTCGGGTGTGTTTCCGACTTGTTTTGAGTTGGGTTAGACCTTAGAATGGTTGCCCATGAGTTTGGGACCATTTAGGACATGTTTAGACCAAGTCTGCTGGCGGACCATGCGTTCGCAGTCGATCGAATTCTCGATCACTAGCTCGCGGGACAAGATCTGAGAGCATTGCAAAATGGTCATGAGTCGAAATAGGTCCAGCGCCCGCTGGCCATATGAGGCGCCCGCCTCAAGAACTGGTGTCACCTACGAATTTTTCTCTTGCAATCTGATTTGTGACCAATTAGACCCTTAACCCCCATCCTAATTGACCCTAAACCTCCCTAACCCTCCTTACTTATGTCCTAACATCTCTAACAAGTTTTAAGAGTGGATTAAGAGTGCTTTAGTGATCAATTAAG
This sequence comes from Codonopsis lanceolata, assembly GCA_013146195.2. NCBI lineage: Eukaryota > Viridiplantae > Streptophyta > Magnoliopsida > Asterales > Campanulaceae > Codonopsis > Codonopsis lanceolata. The sequence continues at coordinate 15,867 of JABEVN020002629.1, forward strand.
CTACCAAAATCAGATTTAAAGAGACCACATCATGTTGACACTTGTCCCACTCAATTTTTAAACCCATATACACCACATCTGCAGATTTTGACCCTCATTTCTCTCCTTCACTCTCCAAAAACGGGATTTCTTCTCCAAGACTCTCCCATGGCTTCTTGAAGCTCTCATCTTCATCCTCCATGATCCATCCTCCATTTGCTCAAGCCACCTCCATAAAAAGTGTAGAGCTTGAAGAGTAGATCACTTTCAACCGAATAGTTTTCTTCCTTGCTTTCTTGGGTGTAGAATACAAGTAAGTTACTTCTTTTCTTCTTTGTTTTAGTTCTCATTGACCCTAAGGAAACAAAGCTTATGATGTATGAGGTCAATGAGGACACATAATTGCTTCTTATGCCTTCATCTTGTGTATTGAAAGAATGAGTTTGTTAGAAGCATGTATAGGATGATTTCTTGCCTATCAAAGTTTATAATACTCTTTCATCTTGTCTATTTAAGGTTATGAACATGTTAGAAACATGTATTATATATATGTTGATAGAAATGGTGCTATATGAGAATGCCCTAATTTAAGCCTATTTGACAAGTTGTTATGTTGTTATGTGTTCTATCCTATAAATTGAACTCTATGATGTATATGAATCACATTGCAATGCTTTGGTGAATTTATAACCTTGTTGAACTTAGAAATGGCCTAGGTTGGGTTATGAAGCACATAGCTTCAATTTCTCCAAAATTGGGAATTTAGAGTAAAGACTCAACGGAGTCGACTCTAGGGAAGATTTGAACACGTTGAACCTTAATTTCAATCCCTACGAAGTTTGGACACCGTTTGATTGGGTTTACTCAAATATGAGCTTAGATTAATTATTTGCGACAAGTTGTTGTGTATGATTGGTTTTGAGCAATTAATTGCCTTGACATGTTTTATGGTAGAGATTAATACCCTACTTGCTCTGATGAGTTCGCTCTTGTCTGATTCAATCCTTAATTGGTTTAAGTCAAGTAAATATCTACTTGTGCATCACATTGAGTCCAAATTGGCATTATTTGGTTTGTTTATTACGCCGTGGTGGGACGATGCACGCCTTCACGAATTGTGAGATTCGTGCTCGCTATGGATCGCCGCACGGGACCTCACACACACCTCCACCGTGGGCCGCAGGGGGAAGTAGCCCTTTGCCGTATCAATACGCCGCATTGGTCGCTAATTAAATCGAGTAGGTTCTCGGTATAAGTCGATGAATTCACAAAACATCGATGGCACAACCCAAGATAACAAAGTTTATTTCAGAGCTACGGCGGCCGTGACTATATCATATCCTACTTGTATGATTTATTTTCCCGCACTTACGTGAATAATGTGCTAAGTGCTATATGAAGAACATGAGCCATAATTGTGATAAATGTCATGCTATAACATGAACATGCATTTTTTTAGTAACTTACTAAGTCTTTCGACTTACCCTATTTGTTTACTTTGTTTTCCTTAGATCCGAGCCAAGGAGGATTCGCTAGACTCGCCATAACCGCATTAGTTGATTGCGAGCTAGAAGGTTGTTCTTTGGGATTTGTAATTAGACTTTTGTTTTGGCAAGGACGTTGGGAAGCAAGTCACCTAGACTTGACTTTGGGGTTTTTGTTGTTGTAGTATAACCTTATGACTTAAGACTTATAATCTTTTGTATGCCGACTTTATAGGTCGAGCTTGTTTATATGTTAATGGTTCACTACGCTTTCTTCCGCTAAAGCTCTTTTAAATATTATTGTTGTTGTTGTCTCCGCATGTTGTGGCCGTTGAGGATATTATATGCATGTGTTAAAATTGTAGGAGTAGTTGTTGGGTTCCGGCTGTAACGTCGCCGATGACTTGTTTATTTTAAGATTATTTTCCGCCAAGTGTAGCCGAGTTGTTGTTTGTATGCGATGTTGCGCCACATGAATTTTATAATCCTACTTGCGCATGCTTACTTGTGTATATTTGGGCGGTCCGACTTGGGGTTTCGCATTGAACCGGCCGGTGCCACAATTGGTATCGAGCTATAGTTAGTCAGCGGCCAGATAGGTTCCATGGCCTAGGTGGGTTGGTTATTTGTGTGTTGATTCTAACGTCGAGTGAATTCTTGTAGGGGTTTGATGGAGAATCCTAGGGATGGCAATGGCCGTGGTAGAGGTAGGCCCAGGAGAGGTCCGGCCGAGCCTGAGGCTGAGGTACCGCCGCAGAATCCGGTGGGTCCGGATATGGCGTAGTTACACCGTAGGTTGATGGCTTTTCCGCGTGGGCAGGCCGGGAGGTCAAGCCGAGGGAGCACCACCACCACCACCTCGACAGAGGAAGTTGTACCACCACCGAGACCGAGGAATGACACCACTCTTCTAGAGAGATTCCTTAAGCCGAAGCCTAGTGCATTTCTTGGGGAGCCGAAACCTAGGGAGGCCGAAGTTGTGGATGGAAGAGATGATTAAGGTGCTATCTATGTTGGGATGCACCGATGAGGAGAGAGTCATGCTAGCAACATTTAAGTTCAAGGGAGCCGAGCATTGGTGGAATGTGTGAAGGAAAGTTGGGAGATTCAAAGAAGTTCCTATCACTGGGCTAATTTTCAAAGGGAGTTTAAAATGAGTATGTCCCTGATGTAGTTCGTAACAAAAGGGAGAAAGAATTTTATGATCTTGAGCAGGTAGTATGATCAGAGCGAGTATTCCGCGGTTCACCGAATTGAGCCGTTATTGCACGTATTTGATTCCTACCGAAGCACGAGGACGATAAGTTTGTTAAGGGGTTGAGAACTGAATTTAGGAAGCAAATTCTAGCACTTAAGCTCACCGACATCGAGTGCAGTTGATAGAGCTTATGAGGTGGAGCAGATATTGAGGAGCACCGAAGCAAGAATAATTCCGTAATGCACGGCGATGCACGACTACGTAACACTAATCGTGAAATAATTCTGTAATGTAAGGGATACCAAGGAAACAGATAGAGAGGTGGAGGCCAAGGTAGGCCACGCATGTGGAAGCTGAGGCAATAACACTTCTTCTACTCGTCAAGCAAGGATCACGTGAACGAGACTATGATTTGTTCGCTCTCGTCAAGCCCGACACACGCTTGATAGGTGTTGGGGAAAGACTGGGAAGTGTTACTATTGTGGTGACGGAACTCACTTGAAGAAAGATTGTCCAAAGCTTAAGGCCAATCACGGTAGCGCCACGCCAGCCTGGGCTAAGAGAGATGGGGATGGTAAACCTAAGGTGCAGGTCAGGTTTGCGCTTGATCGCGCGATTTGGTTCGGGGTCTACTACAAGGATAGGAGGTACTCTTTCTATATTTGATCATAAGGCTCGAGTTCTCATAGATCCGTGGTCTTCACATTCTTATGTTGCTTTCGCACTTTGTTGAGAATTTATGTGTGCCGCCTCAACCTTTGCCATATTTGCTTGAGGTGTCTACCCCGCTGGGGAATATATGCTCGCATCCAGTGTTTAAATCTTGTGATGTATTGGTGGGTGACCACACTTTGCATGCGGACTTGGTAGTTCTACCTATACGTGATTTTGATGTGATTCTTGGCATGGACTGGTTATGTGCTTATCATGCTATAGTTGACTGCCATAAAAAGCGGGTTACTTTTTATATGCCGGGTGTGCCTGAATTTACATTTGTGGGTGATCATGCATCGAGTGGCTTGCATTTTATTTCTGCTCTAAGGGCTAGAAAATTATTGTCTCAAAGGTGTACGGGTTATCTTGCATGCGTTGTTGATAAGAAGAAGTCTTCACCGAAATTAGAAGAGGTTCCAGTATGAGTTTCCCGATGTATTTTCTACCGACCATGCTATGCCACCCGATAGAGAGCTAGAATTTTGTATTGAGCTTATTCCGGGACTTCACCGATTTCTAAGGCACCGTGATGATGCTCGCTGAGCTTAAGGAGTTGAAAATTCAGCTTGTGTGAACTCCTAGAGATTGGCTTTATTAAACCGAGTGTGTCGCCGGGGCGCACTGCCTTATTGTATGGGAGTTTGCGGTTATGCATAGATTATCGGAATTGAATAAGGTGACCATTAAGAATAAATATCCACTACCCCACATTGATGACCTCTTTGACCAATCGCAAGGGTCTATTGTGTATTCTAAGCTTGATTTGAGATGGGTTACTATCAATTGAAGGTTAGAGAGGAAGACATTCCAAAGACGGCCGCACTAGATATGGGCACTTTGAATTTGTAGTGATGCCGCTTGTTGACGAATGCACCAAATGTGTTTATGGACTTGATGAATCGTGTCTTTCATAGCTATCTTGATTGTTTCGTGGTAGTCTTTATTGATGACATCTTAGTGTATTCGAAATCTCTGAGGAGCATGAGAAACACTTGAGGATTGTCTTGTCTATTCTTCGAGAAACAACTTTATGCGAAGTTTAGTAAATGTGCTTTTGGCTTGAAGAAGTATCATTTTGGGGCATATAGTTTCTAGCGCCGGATAGCCGTTGATCCTTCTAAGGTTGAAGCGGTGATGAATTGGAAGAGACCTAGTTCGGCATACCGAGGTTCGGAGTTTCTGGGCCTAGCGGGTTATTACCGGAGATTTATTGAGGTTTTTCTGATTGACTCCTCTGACTAGATTGACACAAAAGAATATGCCATTTGTTTGGAGCGAGAAATGTGAGGCTAGTTTCAAGAGCTTAAGAAGCTTGACGTCTAGATCTATTTTGGCTTTGCTAGTGGAGGAGATAATTTTGTGATTTATAGCGATGCTTCTAAGGAAGGTTCAAAAGTGCGATGCAAAATGGTAGAGTTATCGCCATGCGCGAGGAAATTGTCTACCCAAATGTAATTACCCGACACATGATTTGGAGTTGGCATGACATTGCATAAATGGAAACACTACTTGTATGGGGGCTAAATTTGAGATCTTACCGACCACAAAAGTTTGAAGTATTTGTTTTCTCAAAAGGAGTTGAACATGAGGCAAAGAAGATGGATTGAGAAAT
>JABEVN020002630.1:0-20855 GCA_013146195.2 Codonopsis lanceolata
GCCAATGGCGAATTAAGAAAGGTATGTCATTTAGCTTTGTTTGCATGAAGCTAATTCAACCTTCTCATACATGGTGGTGTTAGACTCTGCAACTACTCACATAAGTTCATGTATGCGGGGTTGCTGAACTACCGAGCTTGATGAAGGTGAAAGATTCATCTACATGGGAGCCGAGTTTTAGAGGGAGGCATGTGGGACTTTTAGATTATCTCTTTAGTAACGATATTATTTAGTTTTGAACAATGTATTTATTATTCCATCTTTTAGACGAATTTGATTTCCGCTACTACATTAGATCGGGAAGCTGTTATTCTCAGATTCTGCAATAATAAATGCAATTTATATTTTGATTCAAAACTTTTTGGTACTAGCTTTTGTCTTACATTGATAATCTATATTTATTTTGACAAATAATTCATTAAATGAGTCCCATAATAATGAAACTAACTCTCGAGGCATAAACGAAAGTTTTCAAGTAAAAACTCTTATACCCATAGGCGTTGGGTCATATCTCCAAAGGAGAATTGACAAGCTTAGTCCGAGGGAATATTACATAAAGCTTGATACTCCTGAAAATAACTTTTGTATCAATGCCTTAAGGGAAAATTTACAAATAGTACAAACAAAAATGAATCCTTGAGAGCTACAAAAGTCTTAAACTAATTCATACGGACATATGTGGACTGCTCTACCCCTTCATGGAACGGACAAACATATTTTATTACGCTCATGACTTCTCTCGTTATGGATACATTTATTTACTTCATGAAAAGTCTCAATCATTGGACGTTTTCAAGTCTTTTAAACCAAGTTGAAAATCAACTTGAAAAGACTATTAAGAACGTTAGATCCGATCGCGTGGTGAATACTACTTCGGAATGACGGTTCGGAGAACAACGCCCGGTCCTTTTGCTCGCTATTTGGAAGAAGTGTGGGATTGTCCCTCACTACACCATGCCGGGACACCTAGCATGAATGGTGTAGCCGAGACGTAATAGAACCTTAAGGATATGGTAAGAAGTATGGTTTCTATTACTTTTTACCTCACTCATTATGGGCGATGCTGAAAACCGCAACCTACCTACTTAATAGAGCTCCTTCAAAAGCTACCGACAAAACCCCTTATGAATTATGGACCGGTAAGAAACCGTCCCTTAATCATCTTCATGTTTGGGGTTGTCCACCGGCTAGCCTTATAGACCTAACGAAGGAAAGTTGGATGAAAGACCGTTAGTAGTTATTTTGTAGGATATTCTCAAAGATCTAGGGGATATAAATTCTATGACCCAAAAACTAGAACTTTTTTGAGACGGAAATGCTAGGTTCTTTTGAGGATGTTGAATTTAGAGGGGAAAATTTTAAATAGTAATTTTGAATTTGAAGAAATGGAAGAGGAATTCGCTTTCTATACCTTCTTCCTATAGTTCCTATCGAAAATCAAGCGGTTGTGCTCGAAATTTAAAAAGAACATAATATTCAAAATGACGCATTCTCCTATTAATGAACAACATGAAAATGTTGATGAGGAAATTCAACACCCTCAAAATCAAGAAGAACCTATGCCATTAAGAAGATCTAATAGAGCAAGAAGGGAGTGCTATACCGATTATTATGATGTATATCTTGCCGAGAATGAGGAACCGTTAGGTTTAGTGGGAGATGAGCCAATCACCTTCCATGAAGGTGGTCCAAATTCTCATAAGTGGATTGATGCCATAAATGAAGAGTTAAAATCCATGAATGATAATGACGTTTGGGATCTTGTCCCATTACCTAAGAATGTGAAACCCATCGGATGTAAATGGATCTTTAAGACCAAAAAGGGATTCACAAGGTAATGTGGAAAGACATAAGGCTCGCCTTGTCGCTAAAGGATTTACTCAAAAGAAGGCATTGATTACAAAGAAACATTTTCACCGGTATCATCTAAAAATGCTTTAGGATCATTATGGCTTTAGTGGCACATTTTGACCTTGAGCTTCATCAATGGATGTAAAGACGACTTTTCTCAATGGCGACATCGGTGAAACTATCTATATGAAGAAACCGTAAATGGTGATTCTGATCAAACTAGTCAACTAGTTTGTAAACTCAAGAAATCCATTTATGGGCTTAAGCAAGATCTCGTCAATGGTACTTAAAATTCAACCAAGTTATTCTTTCATTTGGTTTTGAAATGAATCTTGGTGAAGATTGTGTACCATAAGTTCGATGGGAGTAGGTTTATATTTTTGGTCTTATATGTGGATGACATTTTACTTGCTAGTAATGATAAGGACCTTCTAAGGAAACCAAGAAATTCTCTAACAAATTTGAGATGAAAGATCTTAGTGAAGCTTCTTGTAATCCAAATACATCGTGATCGCTCACGAGGTATGTTAGATTATCACAAAAGAATTATATAGAGAAGGTATTACAAAGGTTTAGCATGGAAAATTGTAAACCACATGACACCCCGGTCTCTAAGGGAGATAAGTTCAGTTTAAATCAATGTCCTAAAAATAATCTTGAATCTAAGTATATGGAAATATCCCTTACGCATCGGGCAAGTAGGAAGCCTAATGTATGCTCAAGTCCATCGCCTGTATCTTGCCTTTATTGTTGGCATGCTTGGGCGATATCAAAGCAATCCGAAGAGAACATTGGTCGCACTAAAAAGAGTGATGAGATACTTACAAAACACTAAGAACTACATGCTTACATATACAAAGTCGGATCATCTTGAGATCATTGGTTTTCCGATTCGACTTTCTTTGGATGCCAAGATAGTCGCAAATCGACATCGGTTATGTCTTCACTTTGGCGCTGGAGCGATATCTTGGAGAAGTGCCAAGCAAACATTAGTTACTACTTCCACCATGGAAGCCGAATTTGTTGCTTGCTATGAGGCATCCAATCAAGCTATATGGTCACAAATTCATTGAAGGATCATGGATTGTCAAAGGTGTTGAAAGACCGCTTAAGTTATATTGTGACAATCGGGCCGCAGTATTGTACTCCAACAACAACAAGAGTTCATCTAAATCTAAGCATATAGATATTAAGTTTTTGTTGTGAGAGAAAGAGTACAAAATGAACAAATAGAAATAGAACTTATTGGTACAAACTCCATGTTAGCGGATCCATTTACTAAGGCATTATCTCCTTTAGTATTTCACGAGCATGTTGCTCATATGGGTGTAATGACTTTGATAATGCTTAAATCTGGGAGTTCTTAATGTTTCCTATTTCCTTGTGTTGTTTTATTTAAATTGATCTCATTTGGTTAAAGTAGGACTAGTTGGAGAATATATATATATACGTTCTTCATATATATTCATTAATATTCCATGCTACATATCTATACTTAATCTATGTCATTTAGTTGGATATATATATGTGATTAATGTGGGTTTAGTTGCGAATCAATTACAACGACTGCCCCTTTAGTCCTTATACTTATATGACTAATGGACGGGATTGGTTTCGAATGATAACAAAGTGCACATAAGGGTTGTCATTTGTGTTATAAATATGATTGAAGAAATTTATTAAGTGAATGTATATGTTATAATAATCCAAGTGGGAGATTGTAAGAACATGGATTAATATAACATATAAATACTTAATAATATAATGATCAATATTATAATATATGGTATAAAGTATAGAACTCAACATAATATGTAGAATTTCATAATATAAGTATACCATTAAATGATGGGCATAATGGTAATATCTTATATATCAATAGGTGTAGTCCCTAAATGAAGTGCCCCTTGGATTCCTATATAAAGGCTTATCCATCAAGCCTATGAATCTACTAGTTACATTATTCTCATTCAGTCAAAACTCTTCCTAAGTAATTGAAGAATAAAGAGATTAAAGGGCACTCATCATTTAGAAGATCTACTCCTCCCTAATTTGAAGTCTATCTTCTTACTTCATCCTCTTTACTCAAGAACAAGAACAAGATTAAGAACGAACATGGAATCACAAGGTAATTACACGCTTCCGTCTTCTTCTTCATCTTCTCTTCTTATTCTAGTAATGAGTCGGTTCATGTTTAATGAATCGTAATTGTTCCAACAACTTTTTCTAAAAATGACACTTTTACTATCTCATTACTAATTTTTGAAAGTAGACTCTTTAAATAAAATATCTCAAAATGAAATAGTACCCTTTACTCGGAATAGAGGGGAAGTAGAAGCAAATTGCATTATGCTCACAGTCTTTATTACTCAATCTTTCCTTGAATGAGTGTCATTATGAAAATTATTTTACACCCTCCGTTTCGGGTAAAGAATTCACTATTCCATTTTGGGACGTTTCACTTAAAGAGTTTACTATCAAAAATTAAAGAATAAAATTGTCATTTTATTACTAATTAGGTACTAAAAATGTCAATTTTTTTTTTAAAAAGTGACTTTCAAACGAGAACTCTTTATCCGATACGTTTATAATGAATTTTCTAGATTGAAATAAATTTGAGTTAGAGCTGTTATAGGTCCCGTTCATTCTGATTTTTGTGGAAAATTTAGTCTATACTCGGACCAGGACCGACTAACTAGTTTATGTAGATTTTAAATACAAGATTAGACCAATTAGTAGTAGAGAAACCAAGCATTTCGGTTCATCAATTTCTAACTATATATTAAGAATTTTATCCTTCGATAATGTAAAAATGCCAATTGCCAGCCATAACAAATTAAACTCTCAGGGGGGTTTGGGTACCCGATTTAGCAATTTGATGAACAATTTCATCCACAAATTCATGATATTATAAAATACAGTATTAAATTAAATTAAAATGTAAATTGCACACACAAAGTTGGGGGAGAAATGGGAATGGGCCATACAGTTAGTTAAAGTAGTGATATGGAAGCAACAAATTAAGAGGTAAGTAGAGCATGCTAATAGTAATAGTTAGGAAATAGGAATAGCCGAATAGGATTATAGGGGCTTACTTAAAATAGCTTAGAAAGCATTTCTCAAACCTCCTACCTCAATAATAATGATTAAACATTTAAACAAATCAAAACCTTCAATTTCACACCTCCTTTATCTTCTTCTTCTTCTTCTTCACCGCTATCATCCTTCCACTCCACGCTATCTATCGATCCCAACCTCAGGAAATGACGGTTCTAGTGTACAAGACTTCTCTCCTTGTAGACTTTATCAGTTTAAAGGTTTTAAACAAAATAATTACCAAATTGTGAATATTGATTTTCTTAATTAGTTTAAGCCCGTGATGTCCAAGTCATAATAACCTCGGCCCCACCCTAGTGGAGGCATGGCTTGATGGTGGGTTCTCGATTCATTGATCCCTTCACCCCTCATCAAAAAACTAATAAAAAAGTCATAATAACATCGACTATAACCCTCCTTTTAAATATTTCGGTTTCCGATACCAACCGTTGAACCAAACATTTTCAAAATATTATCTGGGTTGACCTGACACACCGTTTAAAAAAAATGAATAGACTGAATTATAAATATTGGTGAAATGCGTAGTTTTCTTTAATACCCTTAGTAAATAGGTAAAAAAATAAGGATAAAATGGTAAAAATATTTTAAATTTTTTTTTTTTTAATGACAATTATTAAAAAACCAACCAAATAGGAAAGGTTGACAATAATTTGAAAAATGAGGGAGCCATACTAATAATATTGTAGAATTTCAAATGTGACTTGAGAACTTGAGCAGTCAGGTTGAATAGATTATAGGTTGGTGAAGTGGCGGATGTTTGTTAGAACTTAGAACTGTTAGTGGGATGGCAACATGGCATGGATGCACCCTTCTTAACGGTTTCAACATCGGTCCCCTCCTCCTCAAGCAAGCTTTATCCCCCCAAGTCTTGAGAACCATTCCCCTCTTTCTCACCCGTGCCAACTTCAGTAGGCTTGTTCAATTAAAGATTGCCAGGTGTAATTTTAAGATTCTCTCAGTCAAAATCACTCTCTTTCCACGTATATGTTCCATTTCTTCGCTTACCTAGCGTGTTCCAATAACTACCTGATCAAAACCCCTATCCTTATATTTGCAATGTACTCCATGCCTCCGTTCTCAACTTCCTAGTTCGTGCTCTCTCTCTCTCTCTCTCTCTACCTATCAATAGAAGTTCACAGGTACGAACTTCTCAATAAATTAATTTAATGTTTTTGCATTGTTTAACTATTAAGCTGGTAGCAATGTGCTTTTATTTACGAATTAAGATTATACTGGGAGCTGCAATTCAGTTACTCATATTATATATCCATCTCTATTTGCTCAATTTGATCTGTTTTATAATATATTTGGTTATTTAGCTTAAGATTTCACAAAATGTCCGTCTGAATATGTACTAAACTGAAGAAATATTGCAATGTGATTTTTCTGTAATTCGGTTGATGTTCTTCAATCTTCTGTAATTCTAGTTTTGAATCAATATTATACTGACGTTGCTTTCGTTATTTCTATACAGATAACAGTGATTCCATAACGAAATGCAGAAGGATATTACTTCATCCGGTGACGGCACAACCACGGACACCATCACCGACCGTGACTTGTCTCAAAATCCGTTTCTCTCTCCTAAATCTCAAATTAGCCAATTCGATCCTACATCGTCCTTTCATCACTCAATTTTCCCGCCATATTCCAATTCATTCTCTATTTCTCCCTCGGACTGTTCCTATGACGACGACGTTTCCAATTCTATAGCCATCGAGAACCGCCTTAACCAAGCCAGCTTCATCCTGGAGTACCAGCAACTCTACAATAGCTACACCTTGTCCCTCGCTAGCCTTCAAGACTCAATTCAAGAGGTTGAGGCTCTTCGCCAAGAGAATGAGAAACTCCGGATCGCTAATGCTGCTTCGCTCCAGCAATTGACTCTACTTTCGCAGGCAACTATCCAAAACTGTCTTCTGTCCTCCGTTCGTCCATCTCCGCCCTCAATAGAAGACTTATGCCATCTCAGCGTTGGAAGCACTATTCGTGATACTCATGCCGCAGGCGAACGTTCAAGCATCAGTCCGACCAGCGTGATCGAACGAAACCGATCCGAAAGAAGGAACAGCGAGCGAGTTTCCATGCCAAAAAGCATTTCTGTTCGTTCAAGCGGTTTCCTAAAATCTAGTCATGGCTACCGAGTCCCGAATCATTCACTCGGCGAATCGGTGAGTCGAACACAACAATCCTTTGGGTATTGCAATAGTTTACATGTGAGATCGTTACTTCGGTTCTCTAACTTCTGGATTTACATCCTTCACGTGTCCATCTAATTAATTGATTACTCAGGCTTTAAGTCAAAATGTTAATGATTTTGCTTAGCGTATACATTATGGGCTGATAATGTGAGGTACTGTCATGCAGCAACGAGTGCATGTTCCAGGTGGAAAGACGGCGAAGGAGGCTCTGGAGTTCGAGGTGTACAACCAAGGAATGTCAAAGACGGAGCTGTGCAATAAGTGGCAGGAGACTGGCACGTGCCCCTACGGTGACAACTGTCAGTTTGCGCATGGAATAAGCGAGCTGCGTCCAGTGATAAGGCACCCGCGCTACAAAACTGAGGTGTGCCGTATGGTCCTGGCGGGAAACACCTGCCCTTACGGTCACCGTTGTCATTTCCGTCACTCTCTCACAGATCAAGAGAGGCTGATGGCCCCACATTGATTGTCTGAAGGCAAAAGCAAAAGTGCCGCAAAACTATATAATGGTCGATTTTTGTCAGTGAAGAGCTGGAGTTATATAATTTGGAAAAGAAACAAAATAGAAACAATAAATATATAATTAAGTAATAATAAAAAAGAAAATACAGAAATTAAAATGCTTTTTCGCTAGTAATGTAGTGTGTGACCTAGTAGGATTTGATAATTAGATTTATGTACCGATGTGAAGGACCATTGTCTATTTTCCGATATGGTACATGCCAAGAGTAATTGTCTATATATTTAAAAACGTTTAATTTTATGTGTATGCTTATTTTGATTTTTTACGAGGTGTATTTCTTTTTCAAGTTGCATATATCTAACCGGCAAAACTGCATTAGTTGATAAGCTATCGGTATTTGCACCTTAATTTGAAGAAGTTATCTCCTTGTTGCAACCCCTAAATGGATTCCTTTGGTAGTTATGATTAAGATCGGGCTCGATTAATAAACCGAGTTATTTGATATTTAGTACGTAATATATAGTCTGAACTAATAATACAAGTCACCCGAATAAAGTCATTTTCCTCTCCATAATTATAGCAAGGGAGAAGGTGCATGATATTATTAACACTCACTATTTTTTTTTTTTTTGACTAGCATTTTTAATCTCAATACTGCTCATGTCATATAAGTGGGGATTAATAGCGAAACGCTAATAGTAATGAAATTAATAATACTCTATATACATGTTCAACTACCAAACAAGTTCTAACTGTTCAGTTTCTCCAACGAGGTATTAGAGAAATTTCAAGTTTCAATACAAATTTAATTGCTTGACTCACTTCTATTCTTAAATTTGAGTCAACTCTTACAGGTAGATCTTCATTTCGTTCAAGAGATGCAAATCTTACTATGTTATATATATATATATATATATATATATATAAAGTTGGTGAAGAGTACTATACTTGTGCCACCTTACTACTTTTGGATAAATCTTCATTCTAAAATATCTATGTAGAAGTTTTAAAAACTTTTGGTTTTCTAACCATTAGCTAATAATAATACATAATAATAATCAATATGATAAGGGGTATTAGTATTAACATATATAACTTCTTCTATTGTCAATAGTAGAAGACTAAATTTAAAAACTTTTATAACTAACATTACTTCTAACGAATGTGATATTAAACTCTTCAAAGTTAGATATTACTTCTAATGACTCATTTTTAGCATCATATTTTAAACTTTGATATCTTATTCATCCAAAACTTGATTTGGACAAATAAATATATCATTTCGATATTCTTGCCAAGTAGAACACATTTGCACAATTACTTTTGTCAATAAACAAATGACACGTAAAGAAATTTGTGCCTCAAGTTGCACAATTTCTTTTACTAAAAAGCGCTAATTTTTAAATAAGTATTATACTTTAACTCTTGATATCTTATTCATCCAAAACTCGATTTGGACAAATAAATATATCATTTCGATGCTCTCACCGAGTAGAACACATTTGCGCTGTAAGGGTAAAATAGGCATGGCTTATTTTAGTTTTGTTTCTCCTTTCTTGGTCCCTAAGTTTAGGTATTTTTGGAAACAAAATCTTTAATTAGATTTTGGTTTTTCTTGGTCCTAAAGTTTAGGAGTCATTTTTGGAAACAAAATATTCCTAAAGATTTTTTGTTGCATTTTTTGAAACAAAATATTCCTAAAGATTTTTGGTTTTCTTGATCCTAAAGTTTAGGAGTTATTTTGGAAACAAAATCTATGCAAAAATTCTTCCTAAATCGTGTCTCTAGAGTCCTTCTCCATATGGTAATAAAATATATGATTTATGGTAAGTGTATTTAATTCCTAACTCTAATCCTCTTCCTTGTTGGAGTTTGCTTCCTTTTTTGTAGGTCTCCTCCACATTATAAATAGAGGACTTGGGACAGAGGCAAAATACACGAACTCAGAGAGAGAGAGTTGATACATAGAGTAGATTATTCAGAGTTTCAGAAGCAGTTTCAGTTTCCAGAATTGTGCAGAATTTGAATGTAACTTCCATTGTAGCTACATCAGAAGCTACATTGAAAACTGCTGGAACTGTTTCTCTTCCTAGCTGTTCTACGAAGTTTATTTTTTAATCCCACGTTTTCTCTACCTATTTTTCTGTGGGTTTTTGGTCTCCAAGAGTTGTTCTCTTGTGAGAGTATTTGTTTGGTGATTTCACATTCTTTTTGTAAAACAAATCATAATATTTAGTGAAATATTTTTTGCCATGAGGCTAGATCTACAAGCATAGGCTTGTAGATTGTTTAACAAACCTTTGTCCTTAAATTCATGCTTTAGTTTTAAAGTCTTCTGCTGTTTTTGATTTTGTGACCAATGTGTCTTCCATTGTAGCTTCTTCACAAGCTACATTGGAAACAACATTGGTAATTTTAAGAATCCTAGCTACTTGTGTTCCAACAATTGGTATCAGAGCCTCCTCTTGACATCCACTAAGAGAAGATTCTGGTTGTAGCCGTGATGGATTCTCAGTATGAGAATGTTGTTCATCCTCCAACTTTGACTAATGAGAATTATTCTATTTGGAAAGTTAAGATGCGTATCTTCATCAAATCAATTGATGAGAGAGCGTGGCTTGCTGTTCTAAATGGGTGGACTCCTCCTAAGACTTACTAATAATGATGGAGATGTTAAAATCACTAGTGAGGAAAGTTGGACCACTCAAGAGAGAACCACTGCTTCTTTTAATTCTAAGGCTCTTTCAGCCATATACAAGGCCCTAAATGCCAACACCTTCAGAGTTATTGCAAATTATGACTCTGCTAAGGATGTTTGGGATGCCCTTCAAACCTTATGTGAAGGTCCTGCTAGTGTTCGTGCTTCAAAATTTAGAATGCTTACTACTCAATTTGAGAACACTAGAATGAATGAAGATGAAGATATTATGTCTTATTATGCTAGATTACTTGATATATCTAACTCTGCTCTTGCTTTGGGTGATCCAATCACCAATGATCGTCTTGTGAGTAAGATGATGCGAACTTTACCTGAAAGGTTTAATGTGAAAATTTGTGCTATTGAGAAAGCACATGATATAGACAAAATTTGTTTTGAAAGACTTGCTGGTATTCTTTAAAATTTTGAGTTAAACCTCAATGAGCAAATTAAGAACAAAGGCAAAGGTGCATCATCTTCTAGTCCTTCTGTGGAAAGTATTGCTTTTCCTTCTGTTGTTAATATCTCTTGTGAATTGATGGAATTGCATAAGGAGATTGAGGAATCTGATTTTGGTGAAGACTCAATGGATTTTTTAACAACAAAGTTTAAAAATATTTTGAAAGCAAAGGGACAAAACAGATCTCCATCGTCTATCACCAAAACAATTTTCAAAACTGAGCCTAACATATTTCCTCCCAAAGAAAGTTCTTTTCAAACTCCTGAAAAATCTTTTACCAATCCTTTTGCTAAACAGCCTACATCTAGAAGTAAAAATATTGATTATATTCAATGTAGGGCTTGTCAAGGGTTTGGGCATTATACTAATCAATGTGCTAAGACTTTGAGAAAGAAGGGTTTGAATTTTTCTGCTACTTTGAGTGATAGTGATGATGAAGATCCATGTGATCTCATCACTCTCACTGCTATACACAACTCTCCATTTGATTTTACAAGATTTTCAACCAATGTACCTCCGAATGTAGCTTCTTCAGAAACTACATCAGAAGCTACATTGGACAGAAGCTGGGATTTTTTCTGTTTTAACTCCTCTGTCACAGAAGATGGTGGAGAATCTGAATCAGACCTGCTGGAAGCTTACAAAGAGTTGTACAAGGATTGGGAGAAAAGGGCTTATCAAGTTACATTGCTTGGAAAGACAAATGATTTGCTAAAAAAGGTAAATGAAGATCAGAAGGAGTGTATCACAAGGTTAGAATGTATGCTGACCAAGAAGGATGTGGAGATTGAAGATCTGAAAGAAAAACTCATCAAAGCCAATGAAACCCTGGAAAAATGGAATTCAAGCCAACACAAAATGGATGATATGTTGAATTATGGTAATTCTGGTAAGTCTGGTATTGGATTCCGGCCCAAGAAGTTTGTGAAAGAAGGTGAGGTATGTCTACTGAACCAAAACATCCCACACAAAAATTTCAAAATCTAAACTTCTTTGAAAAAACCCAAAACAAGAAAGAGAAATTTTGTGTGTCACTATTGTCATAAGCCAGGTCATATTCAACCATTTTGCTTCCTTAAAAAGGTTGTCTATAAGGAAGAGGTTAGACAAGCTTACCTAGTTCGTAACCAAGTGCAACATCAGAAGCAACATCAGCTAAAAACCTTTTAAAAAATGTGGGTTCCCAAAGGTAGTTATGGGAATGCAAGATCCAAGTATTGTGAGCCTTTTGATATATGCCCTGGTGCTAAGTGGTCCAACGATGAATCTGCTCCCACTATAACTAATCTTGGTCACAAAACCATTGAGGATGATGTTTCAGGTCTACCTGACTTTGGAGATCATGAATCTCCTGCACAATCTTCAAAACACACTGTAGACACCAAGCTTCCTGCCCCAAAAGTTCTGAGAACACGCAAGTCTTTGGAAGTTCAGAGAATGAGATTCAGGATGTAGTTCAGAATATAGCTCCCAATGTAGCTCCGGATGTAGCTACATCAGAAGCTACATTGGAAGCTACATTGGTCAGAAACATGCCAGATATAGAAACAGATCTGAGACACGAACTTCAGATCAATTTGATGATCAACCATGACATTCGATCTGAAAAAACCATCCAATCTCTCAAATGATAGGTAATATTCATGATGGCATATACACTAAGAGAAGAGGTAAGGTTGATTCTCACAAATTAGCGTGCTTATCAAAATATTTTTGAGAGAAGCCTTACAACTTTATGGATGCTCCAAATGATCAAAGATTATGGGCTACACATTGATGTGTTAACCTTGTATTTTGATAACACCAATGCATTTTGTATAGCACAAAAATCTAGTTCATCATTCTCTAACAAAACACATTAATTTAAGACACCACTTTATTAGAGACTAGGTTGAACAAGAAATTGTTTGCATTGAACATGTTGGGACTAAAAATCATCTTGCTGATATATTTGCCAAGTGTCTTGATTTTGAGAGATTTTCCAATCTTTGGAAATTTCTTGTATTTTGTGTGTCATATGATTTTACACTTAGTTAAAAAAAATTAGGAATGATTGCATTTTGTCTTTAGAGGGCACTCTAGATCATTGTTTCACATGTATGTGCCTCTTGTGGTTGCTCGGGAATTGCATTCAAAATCAATTGTGAATTTTTTGTTATGATTCTCTCTCTCTCCCAGTTCTTGAGTATGTTTGAAGTCCACAAAGGAAAGGGCTACCTTTAAAATCAAGGGTTGTAGCAATTTATTTTGGTACTATGGAACTTAGGTTCTCATAGGTTGATCTTAAGAAAATTGAATACACTTGAAAGAAAAAGTGTGAAAGCTACCTAACGGAAAAGAGCTACCTATGAACAAGGTTTGTGGCAATTTTCTTTTGGGACTATGAGTCCTTGGATTTCATAGGTTGATCAAAAGCAAAGTGGCTTCCCTTGGTAAATAGTGTGAAAGGTTCCAAGTGGCCTGTTTTTATAGCTTGAAATAAAGTAGAACTATATTCCTAGGGAAATAAAGTACCTATGAATTTTTGTTATAAAAAATTTATGATCTTGGGAGAGAAATCTGATTGAGAAAATAAAAGATGCAAAAAGTGCACAAATTTTATTATTGATGAATACTCCTCCCAATGCAGCTACATTAGGAACTACATCCTTTGATATGATCTTTATCAATTGTGTGTGATTGCATTTTTCTTTTGCCTAGCTTTTAGTTATCATGTTTTTAGGCATAAAATTTTAGGACATGTATTGTTGGTAAGAATATCAGCTTGGTGAAATTTTGTCCTAAAATAAACTGTGCAAATCAATTTCCAAAAATCTTCATGTTGAAAATTTTTTAGTGGTTGTCTAATTTTTATGGGGAACTAAGAGGTGTTGAATCTGGATATGAGGTGCTCAGTCATTGCTAAGGTTGTGATCAAGTCATGGTGAACACTTAATTGTGATTTTCAAAATCTTGGATTTTTTTAGAATTCTTATAAGATGGTTTATCCCTCTTCCCTTTCCGGTCAAATAGGGGGAGATAGATCAAGTGTTTTCAGGTGATGGTAATGAATCTCATAAACTGTTCATATTTGTTTTGTATGCATGTGATTGCATCATTGGTATGATTTGTACTTAGTAATGATTTCTGATTTTATACCTTGCACAAATTCAGGGGGAGATGTGTTTTTCTAACCAATGCAGGTTAGATGGTTTGATTGGTGTTCAATAAACATTTGTCATTTGATTTGACCAGAAAGGTTCAACAAAGGGGGAGATTGTAAGGGTAAAATAGGCATGACCTATTTTAGTTTTGTTTCTTCTTTCTTGGTCTCTAAGTTTAGATATTTTTGGAAACAAAATCTTTAATTAGATTTTGATTTTTCTTGGTTCTAAAGTTTAGGAGTCATTATTGGAAACAAAATATTCCTAAAGATTTTTTGTTGCATTTTTGGAAACAAAATATTCCTAAAGATTTTTTGTTTTCTTGGTCCTTAAGTTTAGGAGTTATTTTGGAAACAAAATCTATGCAAAAATCCTTCCTAAACCGTGTCTCTAGAGTCCTTCTCCATATGGTAATAAAATCTAGATTTATGGTAAGTGTATTTAGTTCCTAACTCTAATCCTCTTCCTTGTTGGAGTTCACTTCCTTTTTTGTAGGTCTCCCCCACATTATAAATAGAGGACTTAGGGCAGAGACAAAACACACGAACTCAGGGAGAGAGAGCTGATATAGAGAGCAGATTATTCGGTTTCGTGGCCTGAATTGTGCAGAATTTGAATGTAGCTTCTAATGTAGCTACATCAGAAGCTACATTGAAAACTACTGGAACTATTTGTCTTCCTAGCTGTTCTAGGAAGTTTATTTTTTAATCCCACGTTTTCTCTACCTGTTTTTCTGTGGGTTTTTGGTCTCCAAGACTTGTTGTCTTGTGAGAGTATTTGTTTAGTGATTTCACATTCTTTTTGTAAAACAAATCATAATATTTAGTGAAATATTTTTGGCCATGAGGCTAGATCTACAAGTATAGACTTGTAGATTGTTTGGCAAACATTTATGCTTAAATTCGTGCATTAGTTTTAAAGTCTTCCGTTGTTTTTGATTTTGTGACCAATGTGTCTTCCATTGTAGCTTCTTCACAAGCTACATTGGAAACAACATTGGTAATTTTAAGAATCCTAGCTACTTGTGTTCCAACATGCACAATTACCTTTACTAACAAACAAATGACACGTAAAGAAATCCATGCCTCAAATTGCACAACTTCTCTCACTAAAAACACTAATTTTTTTAACAAATATTATACTTTAAGTCTTGATATCTTATTATCCAAAACTCGATTTTGACAAATAAATATATCATTTTGATGCTCTCACCGAGTAGAATACATTTGCGCAATTACCTTCGTTAACAAACAAATGACACGTAAAGAAATTTGTGCCTCAAGTTGCACAATTTCTTTCATAAAAAAAAAAAACTAATTTTTCAACAATAGAAGAGATGTATCTCACATTTGGTTAGAAATTGATGTTGGTTTAAAAATTCTATTATTAAGTACCAATAGAAGAAATGCATCATACATTGGTTGGAAAGTGATGTTGATTTTCAAAGTCACTAGAAAATCAAAAGTTTTTAAAGCTTCCATATGGATGCTTTAGAATGAAGATTTATCCAAAGGTGGTGAGGTGACACAACCATAGTGCTCCTCACAAACTTTATATATATATATATATATATATATATATATATATATATATATATATATATATATATATATATATATATATATATATATATATATATATGATAAAATATTTTTACCATTATTACTAATAAAAATTGTTTATCTCACATTGGCTAAAAAATGATGTTGAGTTTAAATTATTTTATTTTATTACCAATAAAAGAGATTTATAAAACATTGTTTAAAAAGAAAATATTAAATTTTGAAAGTTTTTAAACTAAAGACTTTCACTTTTACAAGAGATGTATCTCGAAAAGGAATACTGTAACATGGAAGGTCGATAAATTCATAGGCTATTTACCTACTTCAAGACTCTTACCCTCATTTTCAGCCATCTCCCTATTCCGTGGACAAGACGATGTGAAATCTCTTCTGTACGAGCATTAGCTTTTCGTACTCCTAGTCTTAGTCAAATAGATAGAAAAGGAGTCTTCTTCGAGCATTTCTTTCCCATTCTACTTCTACGGATTTTATTGAGCCATGTCTTTTTGGGTTTTTTTTTCCACATGATTACAAAATATTCTATTATTATTATCAATAGAAGAGATGTATCACATATTAGTTAATAATTGATATTTGTATTAAAAATATTATTATTAATTACTAATTGAAAATATGTATCATACATTTGTTATAAAGTGATGTTTGTTTTTAAAGTTTTTTGATAACAAATTTCTACCATTATTACCAATAGAAGATGTATATCTCATATTGGTTAAAAAATGATGTTGATTTTTAATTATTTTAGATTATATAAAAGACTTACTATTATTAGCAATATAAGTTATATATACTTTTGGTTTTCTAACCATTAGCTAATAATCTATAATAAAATATAACTCAGTGTTGCACGCTTACAATTGACTTGGGATAAAAAGGGGTCAGGATTTACTGTTTTACGGTGAACCAACGACCAGTATTTTCTTCAACTCTCCCATGTGCGAAGGTAGTTACTGTTGAATCTTGCATTAAATTAAATTTGCTTAAAATCATTCTACTTGATTGTCAGCCAAAAGGTTAAAGATATTTTGGTCAGCTTGTAATTATTTGTCAGTTACTTGTTCAACTGACCATAACGTTTTAAGTGTCAGCTTGCTTTCCTCATTTGCTTGAACTTATACTTGTACTGACACTTTCTCATTTTATGTTTTTGGTAGATATTCTGTTAGATATTCTTTCCCAGGATCTTTTGTGATCTTGTGAAGATATGTTACTCTGCCAAACACATTTTCAAATTCAAATGTGTTTCTAACGGGTTATTCTTGAAGATCATCTATAAATACCCACTGGAAGCATTTTTGAAGATATAGAAGTCTGAAGCCTTATATTCTTAAGAAATTCTTTATGTGTCTTAGTCTTCTTAAAAACCATAGTGATGTGCGCGAACGCATCTCGGGCAAGATTACCCGGCCGTATAAGGTAAAAAAGTACGTAAGTACGAGTCGATCCCACGAGGAATGCGCGAAATTCTCACTCCAACTAAGTACCGAAATTATGCTAACTAATTATATTTGAGCGAAAATAAAATGAATTAAAATCTAAAAATATAAACAACCTAAGAAAGCAATTAAATCTATACTACAGCGGAGGTGGTTTGGCAACAACAAATCAAGATAAAAAAATATAGGAATGAATTATTTCTAGTCTAGCCGGTGTTCTAATTTAATTCTCTTTTTTGCTTTTCTTTAACTCAAGTCTTGGTAGTCGGACGCGCTATTTTATTCGCTACGGGCTTTCGCTACGTATAGCAAATCTAGCTATCTCTCAACCTTGCTACGGGCTCATATCATCGCAACACATAACACAGGGGAGAAAATAACTGCATGTGTAAACAAGCATCCAGAGACTATCTACGCACGATCTCCTTTCGGTCTCACGTTACGCAAACTACTATTGTGATTTTCGGAATAATAGGAAGGGCTTTCGCTTCGTATCCTATCATTCTAGTGATCATCTAGTGGTTCGCTACGCCATTAAAAGCATTAAGAAAACACAATAATAACCAAGCGCATGGGTAATACTTCGCAAAAAGAATCTCTCTATATTTTTCTACAAGTCATGTTGGTGGCCGAGACTGCTAAATTGGTTAACTACGGGCTTTCGCATCTTATAGTCAACCCTAATCTACCCGACCTCGCGAATGGCTAAGGTGGTTCGATCGCGTGTCAAATCTAGTCTCATTACGGCTATCGGTGTGTGTCACAAAACACCAACTATTAAATTGATTGGTCCGAAATAAATAGGTAGCTCTCGCGGATCCTAAATATTTCTAAAATCATTTAATTATTGGCCAGATAATTAAAAGCATTAATTTCACAAAATAATAACCAACATGCTTGTGTACTAAATAAAGAGATAAATTAAATTAAAACACTACATTGGACATAAAAATAATTGCATTCCATGAATATTTTAAGCACAAACCAAATCAACATTTACAAAATCAATCAACCCAAGAAAACATAATAAATATCTAAAAATATAAGTAGAAAGAATTGAACCGAAGAATAGCGAATCCGGGGTTGAAATCCTTTGCAAGTGCGTCCTTGGCTCTTGATTTGATGTTCCAAACCTTCAATGGTGATCAAGCATCGAAGAAATTGGATGATTTTGGTAGAAATGGGGGCTGGTGCCCCATTTAGGGCTAATGCCCGTAAATGGGGCTTGTCTGTTTTTCGAATGGAAGCTTACTGGAAGTAAAGGAGAAGGCAGCAAAGTGGCCGGACAGAGCAGGGGTATTTCTGGAAGAACAGGAGAAAGTTGGGGGCAAAAGAGGGAAAGGAAAAGGGGCTGGGCACGGCTGGATCGCGGGCAGAACCATGGAGGAATCGGCGGGTTGCTCCAGGTTGAAAGTGAGCTGAGTCTGTGAGAGAAAATGGGCTGGAAAGGCGGTTTATGGGCTGGAGTGGGCTGGAGTACACGCGGGTAATACCCGATCCATGAGAAGTACCGCGGGTCGCCATTAGTGGGCAGGAAGCGGCAGAAATTGACACGTGGCGCCACAGGTTCTCGACAACGCGCCTGGCCTCTTCAGACAATTGCGGCGGCTGCCCCTTAATTTCTATTAATTGCTCCGGTGCCCCTAAGCTTCAGAAATTGGGCGCCGCCTTCCTGTCTTCTCCCAGGTTTTCAATTTGGTCCTTTATTAGCCTTTTCAGCCTCCGTTAGCTCAGATATGCCTTGGATTACTTAACGGACTTAACGAACTTTGACCAATTAATTTCTAAAACAACTTTGAAGCCCGGAATTGTCTTGAACTTCGTGCTAAACACCGTATAAAAGCTCGATTATGCTTGGAAACCTACATTAAGCACAAAAACACAAATAATAATATTTCCAAAGCATAATTAATTCAAAAATAGCACAAAATAAAAGAAAATTCCCGGGAAAATTAGTGGAAATCTTGTGCTCATCACACCCCCAAACTTAAGCTTTGATCGTCCCGAGCAAAGAAAATGAATTATGGAAATGCTCGAGAACAACATGAAATGAAGGTGGCGCTCAATTAAGATCCCACAAGCATTACCATCTAAGAGATCAACCCAAGATTATAAACATGCATAATTGAGGTATGAATTGATTCATATGCTATCAAACAATTCTCAAACAATCTTTCATACCATAAAACATTTTCTTACCCAATAGTAGCAATGCTCTAGCTTAGATTGAACGGCCAACCGAAATACCAAATGCAAGTCAAACCAAAAGAGTCATCAACAAATATTTTTCTTCACAAAGCAAGGCATGAACACGCAGTATGACAATATCAATAGGACTTTATAAAGCTTGTAATGTTCGGCCAAGGTTTGGGTTACAAATGAAGGATAAGATAGCAAGTCAAGAGAGCAAAGAATTTGAAGTCTTCACATGATGACTTACTTTATGAAAGCACAACTCTTCAAATTAACCACAAACTCACTTCAACAACCCCTTAAACGTTAAACTTTGGGTTGAAGAAAACATCTCATCTACCACAACAATTAAGCACCATCCTTATATCTCCTTGAGAAAAATTGAAGAACAATGGCATTTTTTTTTCTTTTGTGTCCACCCTTTATTTTTCTTTTCTTTTTCTTTCTTTTTCATTGCTTTCAAAGGGGGCTCTTTTCTTTTTTTTTTTCTTTTTTTTTTCACCACCAATCAACAACAATTCAAATTCCCAACATCAACAACAATAAAAGCACAAGACCTCCATGAAGCCAACACTTCCCAACAAGATTACAAAAATAAATTAAATCATTTCAAATCATGCTCTCTTGAAGGGCAATAGCTAAAGTGTATAGGTTCACGGGATAGGATAATGCAGGTATAAGAAATGAAGTCGAATGGGGGTCATTGTGTGCTCTAGGCACACGCCATTCTTTAAATGAGCTCAACGGGGACACTAGGGATTTTTGTGAGATAAATAGGTAGGATAGAGAAAGGCACAAACGGTCCAAAGATGGCCTATATCATGCTCTTGTCATACACACATGCCCAAACCAAGCTTTTCATCATCAACATATAACTCTCGGTATTAAGACTCACAATATGGTACTCTTAGACATGCACAACCATCACTAAAGCAAAGCATAAAAATATTTCCATCAACAACTTGGGCAATGTACATCATGAATGAGGTGATGCTACCACATGAATCACAAACATATCCTCAACTATGCATATAGTAATCTCAAAATTGACTCCAAGAAAATAATGCAAGCAAAACTCAAAGAACGCCAAAAATAGAGAGATGAGAATGATCAAAGCATAATTAATTTGGGGCGTATAAGGCACAAGATTTTCAGAATTTTCAAAGTTCGCTAACCAAACATACTCCCTAAACTTAAAGTAAAAGGAGAAAGAAAGGAAAGAAAACTCCCTCAAAGTCGATCTCTTATGGAGTCCGGGCCGAAAAGATCCACTCCATGTATCTCAACAAGCAACCTCTACAATGAAGCGCTAAAACCCCTGCATCAAATCAAGCTCAAAAGAAAAGAGTAGAAATGCAATTATCGAAATAAAAAAAAATATATTTTTTGTGTGGGGACACTATTTACACCTCCCTACAAACCCACAAACTCGGGAGGGCTTCAAAAAGCGACTCAAAATACAAAACATATAAATAAAAAAGCAAGTAAACTAATTAAAAAAAACATGCTCAAAATACAATCAGCTTCGCTTGGTATTGATATTAGTATATAGGAGCAAAAATTAAATCATTCCCCGGCAACGGAACGCCAAAAACTTGATGTGCGCCAATCCATCTCTGCAAGATTACCCACCGTATCAAGTAATAAAGTACGTAGTACGAGTCGATCCCACGAGGAATGCGCTAATTTCACTCCAACTAAGTAATCAAA